>JAZHYW010039563.1:0-28395 GCA_037355805.1 Ixodes ricinus | reverse complement strand
TAAGCGACGACCAACTCACTTCCCCCGAACACATATTTGGTGTGCACACGCTTCCAGTGACAGTCTGCCCGCGCTCTTTTGGCGAATTTCAACAACATGATTGAGCCTTCGATCTTATGTCACCCCTTCGACCCAGGTGTCAGAAGAAAGTCGGGGAATCATCACTTGTTTTCGTAATCCCCTGAGCGCTTCATGCCTATTATATTTCCACTCTGCCTTAAGGTTCACAACAACTGAATTTATTTTCCATTTTTAATTACATTTTTATGCCCCTTTATATATTTGTTCACGCATTGAGCTATACCATCGAATATTGTAATTCTATACATTATTTATTTCACCGTATTTTGGGGTACAAGGTGTTTTCCCAGAAATCTTACAAAGTTTTTTTTTTTTTACTGTAAAAATAAACTAGGCGTCAACGGACACTCATTTTACACACAAATGTAGCGCTAGCGATTTGAAGCAGATGCCAAAGTTTCAGCGCTAACAGTTATCTTATTCGAAAGTTATAAGTGATTTTCTGAAAATTTCAATGGAAAAGTAGGGCCAATTTTTTTCCAGTTTTTGGTAACTGGCACTAATAGATCTGCGTATTCGAGAGCTCGGTCGGCTGCCATTTTCCCGCTGAACATTTAAAAAAAATACTTATAACTTTTGAAGAACGTTGCTTATTCAAAAGTTCAAAAGAATGACCTTTAACTTTTGAATCAAATAGGCATCTTGTTCGGACCTCTAGTGCTACATTTGGATGGAGAATATGCTATCGGCGATGCATAGTTTATTTTTGCGCTGCTCGAGAACCTTGTAAATTTCTGTTTGGGTGGACACTTTGATTTTATAGGGTTCCCTATTTTTGTAGTTAAACTCCATTACTCCAGACTTGTGACTACTAAATTCCCGGTCCAAGATGCCCCTTTTTTTTTTCCAGATATCGCAGTTAGTTCATGTGTTCAATCTCGGATATTTGACCACGAGTTCTATCTACTACGACCCCATTCGAAGCTGTTCCTTTTCTTTGAAGCTGTGTAATCCCTGCAGAATGGCGGACACAAGAGCTAGTTGCTTGCTTGTGGTTCCGTCTCTCCTTCCTGAGCCCTCGTGTAGTGGGAGGAAAAGTCGGAGCTACCCTCTGGTGCGCGGTGTCGGTTAGCTAATGAAATGTTGTCGCATTAAATAACGACCGCTTCACAGGCCTCCCCATGAGCTAAATGATCGAGCGTCGGGATCGCAATCTTTGGGTACTGGGGTCGCTTCACCTGGGGACCTTTTCAGAGTTTTGTTTCGCCTTCTCAATTTATCCACCTACCACTGTCGGCGCATGACCATTCCTTTCGTGCTATAGAAGATACTTTTTCTGGGGCTGCGAGAAAAAAAAAGAAGAAGCTTTTGCATTTAGGAAAAAGAGCGAGTCGTAATGTAGTGATGATGTTTTTAAAGCTGATGTTAATTTCTTCGAGCGAAAGTTAAAGGTGGCCTCCAAAGATTCGCGTTGAAACGGAGCGATCATCGAACGTAACAACACGGAGATGAAACGTTTTCATCGAAAATTAGAATTATTTTGGGGAGAGGGATAAGCGAATGAAAAATTACATGTGTTTTTTCTCCTTGGCGATTCGGGAAACTTTCATTGATTGGAAGGTTGGAGCGAAGCGGCTGGCGAAATTGGCTGAGGGCTAGGCTTACTGCTGCCGCGCCAAAGATGGGTACGCATCGTCAACCCAAGGTCTCTTGTATCGTTCTAAGATTCTCGCCTCCGCACACGATCCCGTCGACGCAGACCGACGCTCTTTGTCCAGTACGCCGCGCCTCGCCGCTATAAGAAGAGCTCCACCAAACGTATTTCACATTCCAGCGCCGTCCAGCGCACTCTCCGCCACTGTATTTTCGATTCTGCTGGTCCGTACCAACTTGATCGGTGTGATCGAGGCAGCGGTTTGGTGCAGGGGTTACCTGCACCATGATAGGTTCGAGAAAGAATAAAGTGATAAGGATAACGAGTGCAAATAGGCATTTAGTTTCCCCGAATGTAACTCGGCAGTACAAAGATCAAAATAGTGCGCCCTTCTAAGTCGCTCGGCGCGAATCCGCCTGCCGGCTTCGAAGGATGAACTGACACTTGGCATCTTTTGGTTTTGGCAGGATCGGCCGCCGGCGCGTACGATTAGCACATGATTATACATGGCTTATACATTAGGTCATCCTGAATTCGAATTAACTCCGCGTTTGCACTTGGCATAACATCCAGCTTCAATATCTTTTTTTGTCGCCTTCTTGGCAAGCGCGTCCAATTCCTTAGTCCTACGCACTCTTAAAAAAAAAAGCTAGTAGTATTTACTAGGTAAGAGCTAGTAACCGCTTGTCACATATCTTACTAGGTATCTAGTAACCTTAGGTAGTAATGGTCAAGCTAGTAACGGTTACTAGGTCAAGAAGCTAGTAACTGTTACTAGCCTCAAAGTAGAATCCATGAATTTTACTACCTCTAGCTAGTAACTAGCGCAACCTCCCGACGGAAGACCGGAAACGCAACTAGTCACGTGATTTCCGGTAGGAAAAGAAAGGTGTGGGTTATGCCACTTACCACCTGGTGGCAGGGCGCAACAAAATTTAAACTAGAAATGAGTAATCCAAGTGGCGCTAGTCACCGTCCAATTAAATGTACACAAAAAGAAGGACACCGATTATTTATAGTTTATTTCAATTCTTCCACACTCGCAAATGACACATATAAACAGGCACATCCACAGTTTTAGCGCACAATCGACCCAATGCATTCAACACAAACACACGATCACTCTAATTGCTAACTTACGGGCGGGGTCAGTGGGAATCAAACCCAGGAGGTTCCCACCGCAAGCTGACGAGCTGAGACGCGTTAGCCCACTCGACCACTTCCTCCCTGCTAACTTCCTTGACTTCCCTTAAGTCTTTTATACTGACCATTTGAGTGCGCCAACTTGTCGTCGTGTATCAGCACGTCAATTCTTCGTAGTCGCTAGGTCAGTTGCGCGACGAGGCAAACCGCATGAAAGCGACGGGAACAAGCGGCCAAGGCGATGAGCGACATTTCCTAGCAATTAAAAAACCGAGCGACGCGACGGGTGACCGTGAGAAATCGCCGTCGCTCGTCGCTGTCTCCGTTGATAGTCTCGTCGCTCGCTAAATCGATTTCATGCGGTTCAGCCTTTGAAACGAATGCGGTCGACGTCGGCGATATAGTGCTTTCTTGCCGTCTCCCGCGGCGAACGAAGGCTGTAATTGACGGGGAGTACGACGGCAGATGCACTCCTTCTCGCGTGCTGCGCTACAAAAATGCATGCAAAATTAATACCGCGTGCAGCTCGCATGTTAATTTTTGTAGTACGCTGACGAATGCTCGCGTTTTGGGGGAAGATTTAAGCAAATTCAGAAAGACTCGTAGAATGCCAAAACAGTTTTTGTTTTTTCTTTAGTCCCAAAGCTACATACACAATTTACGACGCACATCAACGGTTGTGACAGTGCACTGTCACGACCGAAGACAGCTCAATCAGAATCATTCAACCACCGAGCACACACAAACCGTGAAGAAGTTCTCAGTGTCAAGTAGGAGGAGGCAGTGAAAAGCTCCTTTGACGACGAAACCCGATCCAGTGACAGCGGCACCGGCTCGTTAGAACTGTCCTCGGAGCAGTCCAGGTCCACGCACACACTCGCCCCGTCGAGCGCACGAACGTTAATTATGCACTCTAACACAGGAACACGAGAACTGCCCACGACTCAAGGCAAAAATGGCAGGTCCACATCGGAGAAATCAGCGTCCTGCAAACACCGACTGGCCCCAACTTGCTTGTCGTACAATGTTGCCAAGCGTCTCTTGTGAAAGAAAAACATATGTTTAAAAAAAATAAAAAAAAAGATATAAAAAATTAGAATGAACTTTTCTTGTTTTCGGAAACGTTTTTAGTATGTGCTACGTGGCTATTTTCATTCCAGTTAAAGCCAAAATGAAAATATAAACGCTCACAAACGAATGCAAACGAGAAGGAAGGTAAGTAAGCCGCATGGTCATTGCATCAACAATGGTTGCTGCGCTCGCTGCAGCGCTGGTTTCCACGACGTGTTGGAACGGAGGCTGCGATCGCAATAAAGTCAGCTCCAACCCTTAAACATGCCCCCTTATACAATATTTGACGCTACGATTGCGTGTGGATACCTCCCCTGCTATCCGAAACAGCAAGTACGTCGCTAACGCTGGCAATCGGCTATGAAGCAAGCGCCGCATGAAGCAAGCGCCGCCATCTTCTCCGCGCCTTTGCCGTAGTAAATAGCTAGTAAAAAGGTAGTAACGGTCAGAAAAGGGTAATAATGGCTGCATTTGCTAACTTTCTACTACCTGTCGCGCGTTTGAGGTAGTAAATAGTTAGTGAAAGGTAGTAACGGTCAGAAAGGTGTAGTAACTGCTGCAGTTACTAGCTTTTCACAAGCTTTTTTTTAAGAGTGTACGGAGCTTTTCGGGGTAGCGCGTCCTCAGAGAGCCGTTCGCGTCCACACACTGACTCACACAATCGAAAACAGAGACGTACAAACGAACACAAAAAAAAACAAGGAGCCATCAGAACTGATCTGCTAACAGCAAACGACACGCGACAAGAACAGCATACTCAAATCGTAGAAATGAGCGTACCGCACACACACACCGACTGATCCCGACATCCCGATTCCTGAAAGGTGCACGGGAGCGAGTGCTTCCCTTCAATGCCTGCGCGTCGGTTTGGTGGCTTGGCAGTTTCTGCCGCCAAAAGACAGTCGTGTATGTGTGTGTGTTTGTGTGTTTTTTAAGTTTTAGCACATTTCGATTTTTCTTTTCATCTCTCTTGTGCAATAAAAGCGCTTCCTTCAAATAATAATGATAGCTGACTTTATTGCGCCTGGGTAAATATATTCTCACGGCTCTTGCCAACACTGCAAAGCAGAAAATACTAAGCCGAAGACACCACCAAGCGCGCGTTTTCTGCACATTGTTGCGCCATTAGATTTCGAGCTGTTTCTGGCTGATCGAATTAAAATATGTTGGGCTAATATTTTGTGGCTACTACGTTCCCTGAATTTCGGAAACGACTGCTGAGGTAATAAAATACGGGTAGTAACTTAGATATCCTTGGGGGCCCCCCCCTTTGACTAGAGTTGAAAGTTGGCTCTTGGCGCCTTGTGAGGCCAACAATATTTCGTCATTTCTGCTCTTCGACCTGCAGAGCACAGCTGCTTTCTGCCTTGAAATCTAATTAATATATTCATTGATTTATTGTTGGATTAATTGGTTGTTTCATTGATTTATTGTTGGATTAATTGGTTGTTTCATTGATTGATTGTTTATAAAAGAATAGACTTTATTTTGGACATACGAAATAAAAGACGTATTTTACTTATTAATATAATTACTGAAAAATATCACTATGAAACTTGAAGTTGATTAAACTAAATGGGATTGCATAATTATATAAATAACGTCCAAGAACGTGCACCGGTTAAATTTAGTTGGTATTTCGAAAAAAAAGCACTTGCCAAGTCATTTCGTTCAACAAAAATCCTATGTTACTAAAACAAAACAAAAAAAACAATATTGTTTGGAGGTGAGGCTGTTTGGTTCTTTCTAGTTTGGGTGTAATCATGTTTTGAATGGCAAGTACTACTGACAAACATTGTAATAGAGATTATTAAATCGATGACAAACCTCCTGCACTGCTAATATGTTCCGATTGTGGTTCATGATCTTTGTCATATGAGAACCGGTTAGTAATTTAATTAATTTGTTCCGTATATGGTCTACACCAATTATATTCGTCGCCTTAAAATAGAACTGTTTCCACTCCCTCTAGTTTTCGTTAGTATTGTGCTTTCAGTCTGTGATTTATCCAAGGCTGCATAAAGATTTTAGAGTTAAACTATTTGAATTGGTTTTTCAGCTGTTACCTGCGTAAAACCAGGTTAAATAATGACATATTGAATTATTTACTTAATTACCTGTGGCTATAAGTAATGAACACAAAGACCCAGGGGTACTGCTAAATTAAAATAAATGTTTTCCTTCATGCCCTTGTAATATTAGTAACTGTAGAATTAATGGTGTTTTTTATTTCGGATGTTTTTTGTGGGTGCCTTAATTTAAATTAATTTTGATAGTTCAACCACAATATAGTTCTTCAGCTAAACTATAATACCTGAACTTTGATTTATATTTATGTCAGGCAATTGTTTCTAGTGCAAATTTTCACAATGTCTTATAAATGGCGAGTTTGAAACAAGGCGGCTCGTGGTTCGCGACAGCCCCAAAAAGAGGACTCCGCCAAGCCATAATCTTGGATTTAAATTTCGCTTACCACCTTGCTAGGTAGCAAAGGCTATTAATGAGATAGAGAAAAAAAACTGTTATAGTGTTTTTTTATTTCCTTTCCCAACGGCAGCATGATATGAACCCGGCTGTTCGTGTAATAAAATCCTCGAGGACGGGACCACGCTCCAAAATGATGCATGAGCAAGTTTTAATTCCCTCGTATTTTATTTTGTATATCGTTATGTTCCCAGTTTAGATGAAACTTCCTCCTACAAGAAGAAAACAAAACGAAGAAACAGATGGTATTTTTTTGCTAAATATGGTCACGCACGCACACACAAAAAAATATAAAAAAAAATCGCGTGCAAAAACATTAAAAAAAAGTCGAGCAATCTGTGAGCGCAATTTTGCCGCATAAGCCTATCAAAGTGGAGTGCTATTTTGCGTCTCCATGCTGTATTTTTTAATAAATGTTATTTATCTTTACATGCAGCTTTTTTACTATAGTCGAAGACAGTCGAAACACATAAAAAGGATGAACCAGAAAACTAGGTAAAGGAATGTGAGACAGCCAAGCACCCAGAAGTACCTGTACATCTCTTAAAATACAAATACGTTTTTGTGGGCAGTGAAGTATAAAAACGTAAGAGTAAAAAGTGGAAAATTACTATAAGGTGGCGCGCTCTACCACATTGTATGATCGGAACTGCCCGCACAAAGAGCACTGTGATGGATACCGCGGTGTGAAAAATTATTCCTCCCTTACTCTGTATGCTGGCGGTTCTGCTAACGCCGTCTAGACTTTGACAATTTCAGCGCATTGCTCTAAAAAAAGATTAAATATTAAAAATAAAACATTTACTAGTCTTATACGTTCCAGAGCGAAATTTTTGCAACTCAAAAACGTAGGTGAAAAAGGCCGGTAAAATTTCACGGTATCTGTCATTATTTTATTTTTTGGTAACACTTAGGTCAATTTTTCAACAGGCGCGTGAAAAAAACCGGACAAAAAGAAAACCACCCGCGCTGTATCGCTCCAGACTGTCCACCTAAAACAAAAAAAAAAGAAGAAAACGAACGAAAAACCGACGAAGACGCCATGGAATGAAGGAAAGAAGGTGAAACGAAAACTGTTTGTATGTTTAGGCAGCGGGATGTTTGTCAGCCTTAATGGGTGCTTGGTGTCTCCGCTGTGGATGAAACATCTTGCCAGTGCAGTAGGACTGCTGGACTGGAGTCTTGAACGTGCAGCACGCAGTAGTGATTACACGCAAACACGCCGGTGTAATGCCCATTCAGATTGAAATGGGCTGGGGTGGGGATTGGATCCAGGATCCTTTGGTTCTGCGGCTCGAGCTTTCGTCTCCGCGTGCTCCGAACTGCGCTGCGTTAAACTTGTCGGCCTCCTATCCCCACCAAGAAAATAGAAAGGTCGGCGCACGTTTTAGGCGTCCGATCCGGCCGGAACGGCCTCCATAGAATACAATACCAGACATCATAGTCAAGTCCATCCCGAAGACCATGGACTTAGAACGTAACCAAGAACGATGACAAAACAAATTCCATGTTCTCCCATCACAACCAGAAGCCATGAACTGCATCTGGACAGATGCTGTCTACTTATACCGCAACCAAGAAGGCGCCAGGGCCACGACCGGCCCTATCAAGCAAACAAAACAAAAAAACCGCTAGGCCCCATCCCCCACTAGCTTGGAGGTGCTCGCCATCGCATAGGCCATTCTAGAAAACACTTAGCTGCGAGATATCACAGTCCGCTTTGACAGTCAGAGCGGAACTAAGAGCATTCAGAGACAACAGCGTACCACCTCACGTAATGAAAACAGCCACCAACAGCCACCAACACCATGAACGCCCACCCAGACCTCCGGGTCACACTGGTGTGGGTACCAGGCCATAGAAGGATTGAAGGCATCGGACTTGACCATCACCTGGTCCAAGAAACCATTAACAAACAGGGACCTTCTACCACTTGGCCAGAAACATATGACTCATACACACAAAAATAAAATAAAACACTTTCCCGTCTCTTTTGTAAACTCTTATGTGGCAACACGCAACACCGATATGGAGAGCCCAGACTGGCACCCTCTTCACATTACACATAACACATCGCTTGTTAGGATACGAAGGCCAACCCACGTTCACCAAATACGAACAGTAACTCAACAAGACACACATACTGTAGGACTGTCCCCACACCCAATATACATTACCTACACACGCTCTGAACCACACACTACACCCATGCAGCTGGGAGAAATGAATTGCTGGTCCACCTCCACAGCGCAACCTAATCTGGAAGCTCCTGGTGAAACACATCAGAAGCTAACGGAGGTTTATCGGCGACGTCCTGGACTAAAAGATTTAATAAACAAGTTTTTTTCTCTCTCTCTATCTCTCTCTCTCTCTCGCTCTTTAGGCGGTAGAGTTATCTTGTTGCTTTAAATCAGGGATCTACAAAAACAATTTAGCTAAGGGGCCGCATTGGGGATCTGTCGCTGTCTGGGGGGCCGGAAAATAAATAGGACAATATAAATCATGGAATACTAAATAAATAAGCCTAACTAAGGATTTGAATTAAAATTTTTAAACTAGGCCAAAATAAAATAAGTAATGTAGATAAATGCACATACTTTAATTTTGGATTTAATATGATGATATTTATGACATTACGAAAATTATTGTTACACACAAAACTCATCAGGCACAAATCAAAGCAGATAGGAACTTTGGCATACACAACCCGGGAAGAAGTCTGATGAGAATGGTAGATTTGTTGATGGCAATATGCGATAGTTATGTCACATGATACTAAGCACGATATACACGAGAACGCAAAGAAATTTCTACATAGTTATACAGACATGAAACCGGAGACTACGAATAGTAATAGTGGAAATGACCATGTACAACAATACACAAAAGAACCCACGTTTTGATGCATTTTTTCTCGAATTCTTTCTGATATCTTCGTATGCGCTTTGGGTGCGCGTTGCGACAACGCTCTTTTCTCCACGCGCGATCGGATTTTTGCGTTGGTAGCAGCAGGCCGCGGGCCGGAACGCCTCCACGGGTCGGATCTGGCCCGCGGGCCGGAATTTAAAGACCCCTGCTTTAAACAATTGAGTAGCTCCCCTTTTCAGCTTCATCACCCTTTGCACCGTAACATGTTCGCTGGCAAGCACCTTTTATTCGTGGATAACGGAATGCTGTGCTCAGAATTACGCACGACCGCACTCTCTCTTGGGAAAAACCAGCGAGCAAACAGGCGAGCAAATGGGCCAACATATGGAAGGGAACTCGCTGAGGTCTTTTCGCTTTTTCGCTTTAATTCCCCTCGCTGTATGGCGACAGTAATTCGACCTTCTTAGTAGAATGCCTAGATTTGAGAGAAGAGAGCAACTCAAAATATGAAGAGCGTTTGCACGTTAATGGCGGACATCTCTCTGCAACGTTGCCTCCTAGGCAGACTGGTTGCTCACTGAGTGCATGCGTTGCGTCTTCACGTGATGAAGACGAATGCGGGCGGAGGAGCTTGCAGGTGACCGGCGTTTTCGTCATCTGCTCGCAGTTCCTGTTGAAAGTGCGCCCTATAAGCCATGTGACCTCAGTTGAACAGCTGTAAACACTCTGAAATTGAGGTACATCTAATTCGGAACCTTTATGGGTCCATCTAGGCTAAAACTACGTTATCTCCCTCCCTTGTACGAGAGTCTCTTCTTTGGGGCGCAAACTAGCGGTCTAACCCGAGGCGTCCTTGTGTGTTTTGCGTCCTGTTCTCCTTGTCGTCTAGATGTTTATGGTGAATACTTCGTTATAGGCATGTTTAGTAGAGCTTACGTGCGTTATTTTGGGGTTGGCGGTGTACCCGTGTTAGGCTGTTGTATGCAGCCTAACATAAATATAGGACGCGGCACTAGATTTCCCCTTGCCCCCTATTTTTTTCTTTTGATTTGTTTGAGACGTGAGCAAGCATCGATACAGCGTTTACTAGGAATTGTAAATATTTAGCGCCAAGAGTAGTGCCACTTTCTTCCTCACAAAAAGTATGCAATGGCGGTATGCAGGTTTTTCTTTTCATGCTTTACATCTTCTTTTCAGCCGCGAAAGCTACATTAATGCTATGTATTCAGGTTAGTTATACAACCAGTGCCAGAGGGACATAATAACTGTACGTGAATTCTCATGAAAGTTGGTTAATTCGTTGAAATATGTTAATTAGCTTTTTAATTTGTAAAAATGAACATATTGTTTTGTTTAGGTACTTGCCGAGTGACATCGAAAACCACTAAGTCAGTCAATTTTAGAAAGACGTGGACCGCGTGATAAGCACGGAGGAGCGCTAAAGTTACTACTCGTACAGCAGGAGCCTGTGCGATATCGCGCTCGCAAGGTTTTGGGCCTGTTGCAGGATCAGCAGATTTAGCGCGCGACTTCGCTTCCCACGCACTTAAAGTATTTCTTAAATTTTCTAATTTCGCGATTTTCCGTGACTTCCAGCAGATTTCTAATTGGAACCGTATGTTTATTTCTATAAACTAAAAATGTAATAACAAATGTCAACTAATTATTTGACCCATCGTGACGACTAGACCCCCAATATCGTGCCCCCTTGGCCGTATAACTCAGCTGAACATACCAAATTATTGAAACTTTCGCGAGTTTTTTTTTTCTTTTTTAACATATGTGTGCAGCTTAAAAAAGATCACCCTGTATATATATAAAAAAAGAAAACGTAACCTATCGGGTTTAATGTGCGTTTTAAATTCAACAATCGGGCGTGCACAGTGTGGCACTTTTGGCGCAAACATAATATGGACAGTTTTGAGCTTTACATACGCAGGGTAGCGGCGAGCACTGAGAGTTAGTAGAGAATTTTTAGCGAACCGTTTTTCCACTTCCGATACGGTACGATGAGCCCTCCGGGTGCGAAATGCGCATGCGCTACCTCGGAAGACTCGCATACGCGCAGTTCGTACTGGAAACGGTTCCCTAACCCTCTTTATTACCCAAGGCGGTTCGCTGGGTAGAAGATTTTCAAAAAATCACATATAGACCGATGCAGGTTCAGGAACAGAGGGCGTGGCTTAAGTTCCCGCTGATTGGTTCGTGACTAGTTCTTAACGAGAAATGTCGCAATCTCATTGGCTGCTGAACGATAATGAGATGCGTGGGCCTCGCCACGCCCCGCGCTGTGTTATGTTGTCGGCGACTATGCGTAGCGCAAGTTCGTCTGCTTCTTTTTGCAGGTTTTGTGGTGACATCAGAACGACGAGCTCCGATTGGTTCTGATTGAAGGATAGTTGGTAGACCTCGAGGCAGCTTGCTTTGAGGTCTACCCACTATCCCTCAATCAGAGCCAATCCGAGCTCGACATTTTGACGTCACCATAACACCTGCAAAAGAAGCATACTAATTAACTTGCGCTCCACATAGCTAATTTTGTGAAATGGCCACATATTTTTGAAAAAATATAAAGAAACGGCTTTTTGTTTTGTGAATTAAGTGTTGCGCGCTCTTTGTACAGTACCCCATTTAATTATCCCAAATACAACCTCGGCAAAATTTATTTCGAACTTTAATAGAAAATAATACTAGCATTCGCAAACGCCTCAAAAACCAAATTAAAAAAAAAAGTCGGTCTCTTCGGTAAACGTTTTTTAATTCCCCCGTCACGTGTTAAATAAAGATATATGTGGGTGCATCTTAGGTCTTTTAGAGAGACGTTCTGTCTAAAAGGTCTACTAGACAGAACGAAAATATGTATCTATCAATTTCCCAACTTGAACTTAGACAAGCAAATTATCCAACTCGTAATGCTGAGATATGGATAGTGCCACATTCAAGAACCAACTATGGGAATCAGATGTTAAAATGTACCCTCCCCCATCTTCTGAATCGTTTTTATGAACTGGATATAAATATCTTCAGTATGTCCGCCAAACAAATATGTTCACTTTTCGTCTAATGGTTACCCCCATGTAAAAAAAAAAAAAAGTTTAGTATAACACGATTCTATGCGTTTTGCGCGTGTTATTATTTTTATATTTTTTCGTTTATTTTTTTCTCTTTTGTTTACATTCTTCTTTTTAGCAATATAAATGATATTGTCTTTCCCATGCTATATTGAATATGTCAAATGCTATTGTGTTTACGTTTATGTTTGTTCTTCCCTGGGCTGCTATGGGGGGCAGAGGCTAGTCAAGCAGCGTGTCAGTTGCTTTTTTCTCTGCCTCCTTTCTCTCATTCAAGGATCAATAAAGAATTTGAATTTGAAAAAGATACGTTTTGGGTCGTTTTATCGAGACGCAGACGTTTTAAACGCTCAAACATCGTTTCATCCGTTAACAAGATCTTGTAAGAACTATATTTCGCGCAACGCATAAAGATAGCGCAACACTTTTTTTCCCTCTTCTTGTGACTACGAGTATAGGGCTAAACACCAATGTAGACCACCTAAAGTAATGCACGGTCACATGCTATTGGAATGAGTGGTAGTCTCGTTGGAAGATATCACAATATAAAGACAATAAACTTATCTTGCGATTACGTGTCCTGGATAAGATTATCTCATTCTAAAGTGTGGGCACTATTCTGGACCTCGTTAGCTGTAACTGAAATACAGTGAGTACTCAATGCTGTGACTGCTGTAGATTGAGATATTCCACAAAACGCAGGATGTTCTAGGCGCACCAAAACGACGTGCCTAAGGCTCTTTTTTTGTGGGATTTATCTTCGATAAAGAAGATTATGTAGAATTCTAGCAACCCCACCAAATTTTACCAGTATAAAGAAATTAGAAGTTAGCAAATGAGAAATACCTCATAGTTGCAGCATGAGTTTTTTACGATCTTGGATACATTATGTTTAATGCATCACTTTTAGTTATCCAGATTAGATTTACTGCCTTTTCTATTGAACTAAACCACTCAGGAAGATATCCTTCTACCATACATTTCTAAATAAATAGTGTCCTAAATTGTTTTCTTCCTTTAGTTAGGATGTCCTGACAGAAATGATGTTTAATATATACGTAATTGCCACACTTTGTATGCGACCGCTCCCTGCGTGTCGGTCGGCAGTTTAGTTTTATCAAGGAAAAAAACTGCTGAACGTGATCATACACACAAAAAAAATATAATAACTACACTTGAGCTCTTCCTAAATAAAAACAAATTTAACCATAGAGGCTCACACCTGTCACGAATTCAAAGTAGCGCCATTTCTTGAAGCTGAACAAAAATACAGGAGACGTAAGTTTAAGCATTACTACCATGCATACTTGAATACATGTCATGCAGATTTATACCTCTACAACTTTTTTGAACTAAGATAAAAACACTCCATTTCTAGTTTTTTTTTCTTCTAAATCCTGGCGCTTCCTACCATTTCACGTGTGTAGCGCAGAATAAAATGGTGATGTTGGCAGTAGCTGTCCTTACACTCGAATATTTTATGTATTCATGAATTTTCTTTTATTTTTGTTAAAATTTATACTTCTACATTTATTTTTATTACAGCGGAGGGGACGTAAGCGGTAGGGTGGTTTTAAGAAGTTTTTACCTAGACCAGACCGCCTACTTGATTTATAATCCACAAAAATAATTCGTGTAAAGAATTTCGCACATCTTTTTTAAAATATATTTTGCTTCTATTGGCAGTTGCGTCAAGATCCACACTTAAATTTTTTCTCCCCTTCCCTCAGTACCTCTTTCTTATATTTTAACTGTTGTAATATCTAGGTGAGACGAAAATATACTAGGTGCAACTAAGGCAGCACAGTTCTTCAGGTCTAAAATGTGGGTTTTCTCGGGAATGTTAGGGTCTTAAAAAGCCCTAGGAACCAAAGTGGAGCGAAACTTGACCGTCTTTGGCTAGAGTATGGGTATTTTGCCTTTAGTTTGACAGACAAGTACCAAGAGTTAGTATTCACTGCTCGCAGTTTGGCTGTAGTTTGTGTATTTTTGGGCCTCAATCTCCGTACATGTGACGGAGCTATAGTATATTGGCTTCACTAGTGGTTGTTCGGTTTTCATGGGGGCAACTTTGGGTTTAAATTGCCAAAAAGTGGCAAATTTAGGTTTTTAGTTTTCAGATGTTTTGATTTATACCATAAGTGACATCTTTGACTCATGTATGACAATTGTAAGGATTACAAGGCGTGCAGGAGACAACCATCGAAACCGCCAACAAAAAGTACCTTGACACTAACAAATTACGTCTTGGAGCAAAGCGGTATTATAGTGCCAAGTTAGGCAATTAGAATGGCTAACGTTTCTGCCATGTGAAGCGTGTCTACTGACGTGCTGCCTGGGAAAGTAAGGCTATACATTAATTACAAATGCTGAGATGAATATTTGGCGAAGTACAATAAATCAATAACTCGGTCACTTGCTAGAATTCGGACGAAACAATTGTTAAAATAAAACACTATACGTTTAGCGAACGGAATGCTCGGATTATACATATAGACTAAGCAATACGTTTTGATAGAAGCACTTTATTTATTCTTATCGTTTGGCATGCGGTAATTTTTTCAAACTTCATGGTCTGATGGTGTAAGTAGAAGGGGATAAATGTAGACTAGTTTCCATTGACGTAAAGTTGCCGGGAAATATGTACGATTTAAGTAACCGAACAAAACGTTAGGGCACAAACGAGCTGGTGGTAGTTGAACATAGTACGAAAAATACCTGTATTTGTCCGTCCTTTACTTTTCCCAGTCTCAAGGTGTTTTTACTAAGTTAAGTGACCGGAAGTCTGAGATACGTGTTATTTACCTATGCATATCCATGCTCCAAACATAAATTAGCTGCTTTAAAATGTGGCCTGCTATAATGCCTAATATCTCATCCTACTCAGGCTGGAGCAACATCAAACAAACGCAACGTATTTGTAAAAAATATTGCGGCGGCTTAGCTCAGTTATGCCAGGTATCGTTGACGTCAGGCTTATGCGCACAAAATGAGAGTCGCCATCAAGCGGCTCCGGTGCAGCGTCGGACTTGAGCTATGCGCAAGCGGAGGCGCAAGCTGGACACGCAGCAGCGCCAGTGCGTCTGCCGCGGCTATGATGTCGACCTCTGGAATGCGCAGACCGGCCGTCAGTCGAGGTAGTCGCGCGTGCGGCGGAGCGTCGGCAGTGGCTTCGCGTAGCTCTCATACATGAGTCGTTGCTCGATTATGCGAGCCGTGCTCATCATCGATAAAGCGCGCGCGGCAGCGGAGGAGTTACCGCCGCCGCGCGTCATGCCTCGCGCGTGAATCGCGTAGCTTTCATAATGAGGCACGGCTCGTTATGAGAGCCACGCGTATCTGTTCAACCTCGGCCGTAGTAACTAACGACTACGAAAAAAAAAAAGAAAAAAAAAACAGCACGAAGACGTGCGAAGGACGGGCAGACGTAGACGAACAAAGGGCTGTTTCTAGTGCTTCTGCTCGTCCTTCTGACTTCGTACTGTTAGTTTCAATTGCACAACAGAATACCAAGAGATAATCTTCAGCATTAAGTAGACTAGTCATTAATGTAGTTCGTAGATAAGGTTATGTATAATCTTTGAGTGCAGGTTTTCAGTGAAGCGCGAATTTTCCAGTAACTAAACTAATTATGTTGAGTTTGATTGCAGTCGATGGTGACGCCCGTCACATCCCTAAAGTAGGGTGCTCTTTTGACAGCTTAATGAGTTAAAACTGTATTTGTTATCGAAAGACTAGTTGAATTATTTGGCAAATAAATCGGTTCATTTCAGAGTGGTAATTAGGTTTTTTTATGCCCATAGTTAACAAAATAGTTCGATTGCGATCGTATCCAGCCGAAAACTTGCAAAACAAGCCATTTAATTACAAAAAAAACAAGAAAAATTACTTACTTGTGAGCGGTGTATGCCTTTAGAAGCATGAAAAGGGAATTTTGTTTTTCCTTGCTAAACATGCTTGCAAATACCTACACAGTCCATCCATTCAAAGATAACCGTTCGCCTTGGTCTTTTCCATAAATACCTTGATCCAGTATGTCATTAGCCTTTGAGATAACCAGAAAAGCTGCATAAAGCTGTCTGCCTCCTGGACTGCCACCTGAATGCACTGTGTGAACACGAAGAGGTTACCTTCTTTGTAAACAAAGACTTTAAATAACGGCGTCGTACACTAAACGTAGCAGAGTCGTAAAAAGAATGCGAACTTGAGAATATTTCTCAGGGACCGGAGGCTCCAGATCTGAGCAAGCAATATTTGGTTTGATATATAAATATATTGGAGTGACAGAGAACAATACTTGAAAAATAAAGTCATAGCCTTTTGAAGTTGCTGGTAAACTTGCCTTCCCAAGAAAGAAACAAAAAAGCTGAAAGTAAAATTCATGTTGTTCTTTCCCATAAAACACGAGGTTCAAAGGTTTCTGTATTGATATTTAAGTTAAGGTCATTCCAAAAAAAATAAAAAAATGCCCAAAAAACGTGTTGCGCGGAAAACAGAACGTTTTTTTTTCGTATCGTCTACTTGGGTTAATTGTCATTGAAGATGTGCAAGAGTTAGTTATATGGCATTTGTTGCGTTTCGTGTTAAACAATTGCGGACACTATTAGCTATAACGCGGAAGCCGAGACCGTTTCGTCCCTCCAGCGGAACATATGGCAGGCGTACTCCGGAACATTGCTCATATTACTCCTACCCTTTGTGGCTGAATTACTCTTTCAGGTTGCGATCACACACTCACTCACTTGCTAGGCGCAAAGTAGACGCCGCTAAAGTCACTGGATCTGGGAAAGTAGCGCCATTGCCTTCTCACCTGCTAGCCGGACACAAACAAATACCAACATACAGACGACAAAACCTCTCAAGGTGATTGGCTCATCGCTGTCGGTTGCCATGGTGATCGCCATTTTGGACCCTTTCAAAGCTTCGAAGCCTCGAAAGCGTCGTTAAAACCAGTCGCACCAAGATCGCTATGGAGCATCATCGTACTGAAAGCGTTCCTCGGCCAATATGAGCGTCTTTGGCACTGTGCATGCAATAAACTTATCACTCATGCTTATTTCCCAGATCTCTTACAATTATGTTGCTCTTCTTGCGTGTTTCAAGACAGTAAAATTATTTTTCAATGCCCTCAAGCACCGACGCCGCGTGTGATGCCGTACATCTTCGTACCGCCATCACACGCAACGTCAGTGCTTGGAGGCATTGAAAAATAACTTTACTGTCTTGAAACACGCAAGAAGAGCAATCATAATTGTAAGAGATCTGGGAAATAAGCATGAGTGATAAGTTTATTGCATGCACAGTGCCAAAGACGCTCATATTGGCCGAGGAACGCTTTCAGTACGATGATGCTCCATAGCGATCTTGGTGCGACTGGTTTTAACGACCCTTTCGAAGCTTCGAAGCTTTGAAAGGGTCCAAAATGGCGATCACCATGGCAACCGACAGCGATGAGCCAATCACCTTGAGAGGTTTTGTCGTCTGTATGTTGGTATTTGTTTGTGTCCGGCTAGCAGGTGGGAAGGCAATGGCGCTACTTTCCCAGATCCAGTGACTTTAGACGCCGCCACAGCACTTGCCGATATTTGCTTCACTGGCTTTTCGGCGTATTCGGTGCGACGATTCCCTGACTCACGGAAACGAGTCAGCCAGCCCACCAACGAAGGGGAAATACTGAGCTAAGCATAATCGCTGCAAATGATTGTATACATATCTCGGTAGATTACTGTCATTAATCAAGCAGACGCCTTATTATGGATTTTTTTTTAGAATTGCTGTGCTAATTATGCTTAGCGCTGTACGTCTAGTTACCCTTGATACTTCTTTTACACAAGTACCGACAACCAATACAAATGACAAAGCACATTCCGCTGGAACAAAATGGCGGCATTCAGTTCAAACCTCCGCTGTGCGCCGCCATTCGCTTCCCAAAACCTGCACCGTCACGCAGTCGGTGCTTCAAAGATGTCGCTACTTGTAGCGAAGCTCTTATCTAGGGACTTTAAGTATGTCCCCTTTGTTGGATGTTTGGCTGACCCGTTTTCGTGAGTGAGCGAATCTTTGCTAGCGAAAGAGGCACCCACAAAAGCCTGCGAAGAAATATCGGCAAGTATCGTGACGGCATCCGCTGTCCGCCTACTGGACGACAAGGAGATAGCTATCGCAACCTGGAAGAGCAATTACGCCACGCACGGTAGGTGATGTAGTCGCGCTGTTTCAGAATGTCTTTGCTATATGGCACTGGGGGTACGAAACGGGCACGGCTGCCGTGGTGTAGCAAAAGAGTATCCGCGCTAGTGCATGTCGTTTTATTTAAACTTTGGATGTGAGTAACGTTCGCTCGTTCGATATGTAAGTCTCCGTTCGATTTTTTTCACTTTATTTTGGAGCGCAGCACTTAGACGCCGTTTCTCGGCTTGCAGCGGCGTTGCCGCGTCGCGTCGCCGTCAGCACAGATTGCCGGTGATGTCCGAGCCTATCTGCTTGTCGATCCTTGGCTCCTCGCCCATCCACCGAGCTCGGGTTCCTCCTTTTCATCATCTTCACCCTGTCGATCCCTGGAGACATGCAGGGGCTTCGGAGAATGTTGTGATCGGTAAAGGGGCCACGCCGCCAAAAGCTATAAATGAGGGTTCACTTTTTATTTAAGGATGTTTGATCTCGCAACATAGATTTTAACAACCTGTCGTGTAGATTTATCTCCAGTTAGGTCTGAATGTCACTGAAGGCTCTGTTATGCTCGACGTAACGCGCGCGCCAGCGAGCGCTGGCCGAAGTCAGCTACGTCACGTCAGCCACGCCGCGCGCGTCAAAGCTTCGCCCTCTTTAGGCCCATACGCACTTTCGCGTTTGAGCGCGGTTTTTTCCGTTAGGGCAAGCGGACGCGTTGCGTTGCGATGAGCGCTTGCGCCAAACTTGTACGCACAGTTGCGTTGACACGCAGTCAACCGCAGTCAAGAGCGCTATCGTTGCTAGCGGCTCACCAATAGTAAGCGAAATCGAGGCAACATGGCGGCGCACGGCCTGGCGTCGAAGTGTTCGATCTTGGGACAATCTCGCTGGCTTCGCCGACGTTTTGTCAAGCCCGAACCATCGCAGCCTTCGAAGTACCTCCCCCCGCTCCCCAAAAACGAAAAAGCAAGTTCTGCGAGCGCAGAACCGGATACGTCTCACCGAGTCGGCCGAGTAGCGCGAGCGAACACGTCACCCTCCTCTCCTTTCTCGGCTTCTGATTGGTTACCGCAGCGCTTCGGACCGCAACGCACCCAACGCTTCGGGAAGTTGAGGCGAGTCTCTACTCGCTTGCGTCGCGCTGCGAAGCGTTGCGGGAAGACGCGTGTCGCCCCGCAAGCGACCGCTCCTGGCCGCAAAGACGCCGCAACGCCTCAAACTCGTTCAAACGCGAATGTGCGTATGGGCCTTTATACTCCGGCGGCCCAGGCGGCTCCCGCCCCGGCGCGCGTCGGTGGGCCGCCAGCGCGCGCATCGCAGAATCTACGTACGAGGGCACGTTTCCTGCGAGTGCGCCCCTTCAGTTCCTTTTCGTTTCGAATAGCATGACACAAAATTCTCGCGCTTCTTGAGCGCCAAGTTCGAGCGATGGCGTGGACGTCGCTTGCGCGACGAAAACTCGCGCTTGCACTGTTGGTGCACCGCCTGCGCCGCAAGCGTGGGCCGTCAATGTACATACGGTACATCTTTGACAAGCGGACGGTCTACGGCACTCAAGCTTCGTCGTGTCGTGACGACAAACGAGACGAGTCGAATCAGTGGCGTCACAAGGGGGGTGCGGGGGGGCGGACCGCCCCAGGTGCAGCGCTCCGGGGGGTGTCGCGACGGGCCGGTGGGGGGGGGGGGGGGGGGTTAGTTGCGGCGGGCAACGAGGCCGGGGGGGGGGTGTCGCCGCGGGCCACCGCCCGGGTGCCGCTGACCCTGAGTGACGCCGCTGGGTCCAGATTCCCTCGATCAGCTTCTCGACGACTGAGTCCGATTTTTCAAACATGACGCCGCACGTGGTATACAATCGTCTGCTACTGCTCGTGTTCGCCGCGCTTCCTCCGCGAGGGCTGCCGGGAGCCAGCGCGTGATGCATCCTGGTCCGGCGTCGCTGGCGCGGCCGGCGCGGAATACGGCATGCTCCATTTTGACGCCGAGGCGGTCAGGCTGCGTCGAAAGCCGCCGGTCGCGTCGGTTACGCCACGACGCCGGCAGGTATAGAGCGTCGGGCTTTCGCCGACGTGACGTCGCTGTGACGCGCTCGCACGCGCTCACGCGTTACGTCGGAGTATAACAGAGACCTTGAAAGGTGTAGGATGAATATGTATCTGCATTTTTAATTTATATATAAATCTGCGATAACATTTATACTCCATGAATAAAAGAAATACCAGCTATTGATATTTTACGTGCAAACCGATATCCGAGATAACTCTGATATGACATCGGACACCTCAGATAACAAAGACGTTTTCAATATCTCTGAAATTAAGGTTTTATTCAAGCAAAAACAAACGTTCATTAGTAGAAAGTAAGTTCAATTAGGAATTAAACGAGTATATAGGCGAAGTCAGAGTGTACAACAATATAGGTGGTCTGGTAAATCCTATGTCCGCGAAAAAAGTTATTTAGAAAATCAAATTATTTAAAGCTGCGCATTAATGAGACAACATTGCGCACAGCCAGATTAACTATGCCCTGCTACATCAAAGAAGGTGTCCGCGTATCTTAAAAAATTTCATATTGCCCCTGAGCATGAAATAACGCAAGCAGATAAATAAAGTAATCAGATCGAAAATCTTTATAAAGATGATTTCTCCCTTTTTAGTGAAAAAATACATTTCTGTGTCAGCTTTAGCCAAGCCTCAAGGTCAGTCTCCCCGATGAGGAAACTCCAAGCAAGAACTGCTTAATTATCTGAAGATTTAAAACGTTGAAAAACATTGAAAAACAAAAATTATCGTGTGTTTCCGTTGTTGGCAGCATATTGTATATTATGCTTAGTAATTTCGAGTCGTTTCATACCACGTTTCGGGCGTTTTCATGAGTAATGTTCTTGATGATAAGTTTTTTCAGTCATATTTTTTCGTACAAATGGTCATGCAGCACCGGTTGCTTTTTTTTTAATTTCTCTAGTCTGAAGAAGAGCAAACTTTTGTGTGAGGAATAATAAACTTGTACTGCGTGGCCTTCAAAGCTATGACTAATGAAACATTTTATTCTCTCGGTAATCTTTCACAGCTATTGTGTATGGTACAGCATAAAATATGAGTGCGTACGTTGTGTTTAATTGTTTTTCGCGCGAGTGCTCTTTCTGTGAATATTATTTTTAATCATGCAGTACTAATCTTTGTGAATAATAGCGAGCTGTTCTAAACCATTTTTCACTGAGGTGTCTTTTTTAGTTGATCTACAGTTTTAATTTACGTTACTGTATAAATCGCATTCACTGCCCTGGTCTTGTTTTTTAGCTGTGCGTACATTCTCCATTGCATTCATATATTCACTCCTGGACAATTATATTGAAAATTTGTGCACGAAATATTTCTACTACTGGGTGTAATTAAACACCATAAATCTCGAGGCAAAATAAAAACGTTTTGGATGAAAGGATTTTGACGTATTATACATATGGTTTCCGATTTTTGGAGCTTATTTTCCTTGGAATTCGACATATCTTTTTCCATGTGCTTACTGCTTTACCGTGACTCGGCATATTTCGGTTTTGAACAAAAATCCGTGTTTATAATTGAGAAGAATAAAACACGCCTGTGGGACTACTTAACTTCCAGGGACGATTCGCATAATATGAATGCTTGGAAAACCTACGAACACACATAAGAACAAAACAATGATTTAAGGGGTGTAGTTTTAGTTTTAAGACTGGGCATCGTAAACTGCTTAGCGCGGTTGGTGTTCTGGAACAACACGAAATAAAGCTGTAGGATATGTTCAGATAAAGACAGCCATATGGCTGTCATGTCTACTTGTGTGTTTCGAATTATATTATTATACGAGGTAGCAAAACATGTGAATTCAGCAAAAGAGAACGTCCCATTGCCAAATATGTTTTTATGCTTTTGTAAAAAAATGAGTTTGAGAGGAGGTTGAAAGAAGTTTTTCCATTTGCGTTGAGGCCAAATTGGGAGATACAGGAATAAACTATACAACTTCCCACACCGTCACAATTTATTATACATGACGAATAAAAACAGGTCTACCAAAATTAAGCAAATATATTCTATTTGAGAATATATGTAAAAATAAATAACATGACGAACGTGGTTTTCTTAGAAACCCTTACAAAATAAGGCATATTTCCGGAGATTTTGAAGATATTTTAAATTTGCGGTTTTAAGCTGAAACATTTGGTGCAGACTTTTTTTATGTTTCGCGCACTTTTGAACAAAAACATCAGCGTCCTAAGTGGATTTGGTATGGTGCCCGGAATTGAGTGTTGCTCAATTTAATTAAAAGGGAAGGTAACTCAGGTTTCGCATGCGTTTATGACGTGACATTGCCTACCTGAACAATAAGTAAAACAAGTGGTATGTGAAAGTTTACACTAATTGAGTGGAAAAAAAATATAAGAATGTAAAAGCATAGAGTTGAGCTTTCAAACAGCAAAATTAAATTATATGCTTCACTGGCCACATGCTCTTCTACGTTAAAGTCACATGATAGTCGTGTCATCGAGATGTGGGAAAGGACGAAGAGGCGACTCTTTGAAAAAACGTGGTGGCGAGTGACAGGGAGGCTGAGATTGAAAATGGGCGTCGCTTCATTTCTTACAGAATTGAGTTCTGCATAGTACGGTTTAAGGTATTGACCGAGATGCTGTTACAAATGTTTTACATACGTAGGCACTTGTTTACAAAAACAAGTGCCTATGACACTTGTTTTTGAACAATGAATACAGCTTGCCTTTACGTGTACTTGGCTTTACCGAGGACCAGTCAACCGAGGACCAGGGGCTTTACCGAGGACCAGGGGCCCGAGGACCAGTCAAGCTGCATATTGCAGCTTTTTCCACGGGCCCCACCATCATAATCGATGGAAATAAAGATATATTATTATTAAAACTCATGGATATCACGAAGTTTCCTGGTGCGCTCAATTAACATAAGCAATAATCTCTCTTATCATATCCTTTTTATATGTGCATTTACAATCTTACACACAAGAAACAACCATTAGAGAAGTACGATGAAATCTGTTCAAATTAGGAAAATGACGCCGCCAAGGCTATTCATGTCGGTGACTATAACTTCTAAACTGAGTCATAACTTGCGTTAATGCAGGCAGCTTAGAGTTATTAATGCGAACGCATTAACCATCTCATGGAGCAAGCCGACGTCATCAGCTTTGAAACTATGCAAAACGGCACCTTAACGAAACCACGCGCAAAGATAGCGAACAGAACCTTTTACACTTCGGTCCTATTAGCTGGCGCGCGTCGACGAGGCTCCCACTGGCCGCTGCGCGTCGGTTTGTGTGGTATCATTCTGACTGTGTTATCAGACTGTTGTGTTATCACTGATCACAGCGTACGCTCGCCTCTTATTGGTTGTACGGCGCGTGGCAATATATACGGCACATGGAAAAGGCTCGAGGGACACCTAAGCACTTCTTATAAGTTGTGAATGCGAAAGCAGGCACGCCGCTTTTCGCTCTCTTCTTTAATCTGCGGCGTACAACGCGCAAACCTTGGGCGTGGAACGGTGGGGCTGTTGCCTCGCGGACACGAAGCGCCATCGGGTGAGCGATCCTTCAAACTGTCGTGTGCCATGCGGCGCGAGGGAGGAACAGACAGCAGCCTGGGTCCCAGCAGGACGAACCCCTTGGTTTATTCCATGCGCCGTAAAACCGATAAGAGGCGAGAGAACGCGCTGATCAGTGATAACACAACAGTGTGATAACACAGTCAGGATGACACCACACAAACTGACGCGCAGCGGCCAATGGGAGCCTCGTCGACGCTCGCCAGGCAATGGGACCGAAGTGTAAAAGGGGCCGTTGGCTAGCTTTGCGTGTGGTTTCATTTAGAATGTCGTTTTGCATGGTTTCAAAGCTGATGACGTCGGCTAGCTCCATGAGACAGTTAAGGCTTTCGTATTAATAAACCAAGAGGCTCGTTCTGCTGGGAACTACGTTGCTGTCTGTTCTTTCATCGCGCCGCAAGGCACACGACAGTTTGAACGATCGCTCACCCAATGGCGCTGCGCGTCCGCGAGGCAGCGGCTCCACCGTTTTACGTCCAATGTCATTGCATTGTACGCCGGAGATTAAAGAAGGAAGCGAAGAGCGGCTTGCGTGCTTTCGCATTCAGAACTAATAAGAAGTCCTTAGGTGTCCATCGAGACTTTTTTGTCTAGCTTTATTACTGCGAAGGTTACCCTATAAACATAAGCGCCCTAACAATACATTTTCGACGCTGCTTGATTGTCCCCTGGTAGTCAGCTCTTTGAGCAAAAATTTGTTGTTGTTCTTTGTCTGGAAATTTAGGGCTTTAAAAAGTCCGAAGAGCCTCAGGTAGAGCCATACTTGAGCTTCTTTGGCTGCAAAGTCTGGGTATATTGGCATTAGGTCACCAAGAAAGTGCCAGATTTAAACTTCACTTTAGCTAGTTTGTCTGCCATTTGGCATCCTTGGTCTTAAAGCACCAAAAGAATAGCGGAGTTAAATTCGCCTCTAGTTGTTCATATTTTACGCTTCAACTTTGGGCGTAAATTGCCAAACAAGTGCCAGACTTAGCTTGTGGGAATCTAAATGCTGCTGCCCTTCTCAGAGAATGACACATACGTACACAAAATGAGCGTAATGGACGAACACAAGAAAATTAGTAAATAGGACAGAACGTTTACTCCTTCCTGTCTTCGCCCAATCCGCCAATTTTGTGTACTATGTTTAACCAACTAGGCCATCAGATTATTTTGTTACAATGATACAACGCACTGGTTCAACAACAAGTAGTCATTCATTCCCTTATTGCCCGCTCCGGTATGCCAAGAGCCCCCGCGCATACGCCGCGACGGCCTTTTTCTCCGCGGAGGAGCGCCGCTCGCGTGGTCAATTGCCCTTGGCCCCCTCGCGGTGGAAATGACCCCTCATGATTCGGCAGGCGTGCAACCTGGGCCAATGCTTTGGATCCCCGGGTTGCCCACCAGCTTCACTGCTGGTTCTAAGAATTTATACGTGGCATCTTTGGCTCAAGTCTGGCAATTTGGCCATCATGTGGCAAGCCGGTGTAAAGCCAGCGAAACTGCCAGAAAAAATACTCTGGTTATAACAAATACCTTGGAACAAAACTGTATTAGGCCCAAATTAGGCTCCTAAGATTGCCAAGCTGGTGTCGAGTTAGGCGTTTCTGTGTCATGATACCTGGCTCTCTGTCAGACCCAAACGTCGGCTGCTGCTGAACTTACAGAAAAATGGAGTATAGACCGACACACCGTTTACAAACAAGCCCGCGTTTGCCCACACAAGGTGCTGGGCACTGCGCGTTTGCAGAAACCGAATTCGCGTGAAGTGAAGCGTCTGCGCATGCGCAGTGCCATCGACAGCGCCAAAGCAGCTGCGTGACGTCGGGGCCGAGTGTTCGTCTATAGAGAGAACAGATATACCAGAAAAAGAAATGTCTCCCTTCTGAGAAATGGAGCAACCAAATCATTGTTTCTAAAGCGGTGTCTTGTGTTTCAACTCGGCCCGTCTTGCGCAATCGGGAGGAACGAACTCCAATGTACGGCGTAAATTTTCATCACGTAGAATCAATACTTTGTTTCCCGTCGAGCAAAACGACAAAACAGATACTGACTAAAGATGCTAAAAAGTTTCAGGGGCTCTAAATCAATTCTAAAAGACAAGTTTCTACCCTAAAAACAAATCTTCCACACGCCTCTATTTCTTTTTTTTTAAATCGTGACATCAATGTGCAAGACGAAGGAACGCTTACACTGGACACTTCGGACAGTAAGCCTATAAGTGCTGAGGAGTTCCTACTCACCTAGGTTCGAGAATTCTCACAAAAGACGATCTGTTTTTATTGTAAATCCTTACACAAAACAAAACAAAAAAGATTAGTGTCTTAAATAAAAAAGAAATTACGTCGATGTGGAAATAAAAGTACGTAAAGAAATGAAGTCAATCTTTTATATTCTCTTCTTCGCGGAATCTTGGGGTAAACTGTCTGTTTGCGTTGTATCCAATGTCCACTTTGTGGGAAACCTGGTAATCCACAGCACTAAACCACTTGCGGGGCGTTTTTTTTTTCTTTAAGTTTATTTGAGTGAACCGCAGTGTCTTTCTTACCTTGTTTCCGCTTGAACTTCGTGTCGTTGAGTTCGTTAATCGTTCTTACTGTGAAGGAGAGACAGCGCACCCTGGCCTTCGAAGGCCCTCCCCCCCCCCCCCCGACCCCCTGCTTCAGAATGTCGTCTAATGCCGACAGAAACATGAGTGATAACCAGCAATTGTCCACTCGGCGCACTCGTGGAGAAGCTCGACACCGCCAGCGACAAGAAACCAGACATAATGTCTGGAGTCTCAGTCCCAGCAGACGTATCATCAGAGGGGAGCCCAGCAGAACTAAGAATGGCCATAGCCATGCTTCTTTAGTTACAACGGGAGCAGATGACGCGCTCAAACTTCACACCTGCTAGAGCCAGCCCCCCCCCCCCCCCTTGCACACTTCCTAAGAACTACCTATGGCTCTCGCTTAGCGTTTTGGTCATTTCGGGGTACGCATACCGAAAGTCAGTGGTGGCGGTGTTCGTCTCGGAACTTCGTCGTTACCAAGCTGAGTCAGCTGAGTCGGGCAGTAGCGATAAAACAGTGCTGACTCGTCTCTTGCCGGTCGCACTGACTGACAGCGCAGCGCTTTGGAGAAAGAGACAATCAATATTCTCGAGTATGGCGGATTTCATTGCGCTGTTCGGAGAGGGGACATTCCCTCCCTAATATGATATCCAGATGAAGGACGAGCTATGGGCTCGCACTTAGCACCCACAAGAGTTTCTCACAGAGCTTGTAAGGGCACTGCAAAGGCTGCATGACCCCTAGCATGACCTCGCGGACGCGGTTCCCCAGGCGCCTGAAAGGTAGAACGGGCATTCGTGAGAGTCACCCATGACGCTTCCACCCCCGTCTAAAGGGATGGCACGGGCTGCACCGACTATTCAAGCAGACATCCTTGCAGAACTTCGATACCGACCTCCTACGCCACAAAATACAACCCTTGTACCATCCTTCGCTTGGTCCAGACACCCGCAGGAGTACGGAAGTCACAGGATGTCAATCGAATCGGCGTACTGTACCTCGCACCGAGCACCTGAACCTCGCGCATACAAATCTCTGGAACGCTTCGGGCACGAGCACGCAAAACCAAAACGTTTCAGCAAGACGCGGTCTCAGCTCCCAAAGAAGTTATGGGGCATAAATGTGAAACGCGAGGACAGAAAAGCATGTCCTCCTTTTCAAAGGACATAGTAGACAATGTAAACCAGACTTGGCTCCGCTGTTCTCGGTGCGGTCAAAGAAAACGCGCTATTGGGACTGCACCCTAGAGTCCCAAACCTGGATGCAGGAAAACGGCGGGAGGCGGCGCTGGTAGACGTCTGCCATCCGCCGGCAACGTGGAAAACACGGTTCTAGAGGACCAGCCGTCGCTGCCGCCTTCGCGCCGCCCAGAGAAGGGCTCAGCTTTACTTTGGGGCTTCTGTTTCCCCTAGACAATGGCCCTCTTTACACAGATCCAATAAGCATGCAGCACACCACTGTGCAGTTCACAGAATATCTCCGGAATTTCCTCATGGAGAACTTGCGGAAAGTTCGTGAATCCTGGACGTCTCGAGACTGTAACAGGCAAACCAGTAACACTAGGGAAGGCGGAATCTGCAGTTCAAGGTGGTTGATGTTGTGCTGAGGCGAACTCATCCTCTGAGGCTTCATGGTCTTCCTATCAAATAGTAAAAAGGGTCCCACCACGTTAGGAAGAAGCTTTACAATCTGTCTTATGAAATCTGGTGGTTATATTCTTGTCCCTGACCTACAAGTTTTCTTTAAAGGGATACTTCAGCGAAATTTGAAATA
>JAZHYW010039562.1:0-66499 GCA_037355805.1 Ixodes ricinus | reverse complement strand
TGCATTTTTAATTTATATATAAATCTGCGATAACATTTATACTCCATGAATAAAAGAAATACCAGCTATTGATATTTTACGTGCAAACCGATATCCGAGATAACTCTGATATGACATCCGACACCTCAGATAACAAAGACGTTTTCAATATCTCTGAAATTAAGGTTTTATTCAAGCAAAAACAAACGTTCATTAGTAGAAAGTAAGTTCAATTAGGAATTAAACGAGTATATAGGCGAAGTCACAGTGTACAACAATATAGGTGGTCTGGTAAATCCTATGTCCGCGAAAAAAGTTATTTAGAAAATCAAATTATTTAAAGCTGCGCATTAATGAGACAACATTGCGCACAGCCAGATTAACTATGCCCTGCTACATCAAAGAAGGTGTCCGCGTATCTTAACAAATTTCATATTGCCCCTGAGCATGAAATAACGCAAGCAGATAAATAAAGTAATCAGATCGAAAATCTTTATAAAGATGATTTCTCCCTTTTTAGTGAAAAAATACATTTCTGTGTCAGCTTTAGCGAAGCCTCAAGGTCAGTCTCCCCGATGAGGAAACTCCAAACAAGAACTGCTAAATTATCTGAAGATTTAAAACGTTGAAAAACATTGAAAAACAAAAATTATCGTGTGTTTCCGTTGTTGGCAGCATATTGTATATTATGCTTAGTAATTTCGAGTCGTTTCATACCACGTTTCGGGCGTTTTCATGAGTAATGTTCTTGATGATAAGTTTTTTCAGTCATATTTTTTTCGTACAAATGGTCATGCAGCACCGGTTGCTTTTTTTTAATTTCTCTAGTCTGAAGAAGAGCAAACTTTTGTGTGAGGAATAATAAACTTGTACTGCGTGGCCTTCAAAGCTATGACTAATGAAACATTTTATTCTTCTCGGTAATCTTTCACAGCTATTGTGTATGGTACAGCATAAAATATGAGTGCGTACGCTGTGTTTAATTGTTTTTCGCGCGAGTGCTCTTTCTGTGAATATTATTTTTAATCATGCAGTACTAATCTTTGTGAATAATAGCGAGCTGTTCTAAACCATTTTTCACTGAGGTGTCTTTTTTAGTTGATCTACAGTTTTAATTTACGTTACTGTATAAATCGCATTCACTGCCCTGGTCTTGTTTTTTTAGCTGTGCGTACATTCTCCATTGCATTCATATATTCACTCCTGGACAATTGTATTGACATTTTGTGCACGAAATATTTCTACTACTGGGTGTAATTAAACACCATAAATCTAGAGGCAAAATAAAAACGCTTTGGATGAAAGGATTTCTGACGTATTATACATATGGTTCCCGATTTTTGGAGCTTATTTTCCTTGGAATTCGACATATCTTTTTCCATGTGCTTACTGCTTTACCGTGACTCGGCATATTTCGGTTTTGAACAAAAATCCGTGTTTATAATTGAGAAGAATAAAACACGCCTGTGGGACTACTTAACTTCCAAGGACGATTCGCATAATATGAATGCTTGGAAAACCTACGAACACACATAAGAACAAAACAATGATTTAAGGGGTGCAGTTTTAGTTTTAAGACTGGGCATCGTAAACTGCTTAGCGCGGTTGGTGTTCTGGAACAACACGAAATAAAGCTGTAGGATATGTTCAGATAAAGACAGCCATATGGCTGTCATGTCTACTTGTGTGTTTCGAATTATATTATTATACGAGGTAGCAAAACATGTGAATTCAGCAAAAGAGAACGTCCCATTGCCAAATATGTTTTTATGCTTTTGTAAAAAAATGAGTTTGAGAGGAGGTTGAAAGAAGTTTTTCCATTTGCGTTAAGGCCAATTTGGGAGATACAGGAATAAACTATACAACTTCCCACACCGTCACAATTTATTATACATGACGAATAAAAACAGGTCTACCAAAATTAAGCAAATATATTCTATTTGAGAATATATGTAAAAATAAATAACATGACGAACGTGGTTTTCTTAGAAACCCTTACAAAATAAGGCATATTTCTGGAGATTTTGAAGATATTTTAAATTTGCGGTTTTAAGCTGAAACATTTGGTGCAGATTTTTTTATGTTTCGCGCACTTTAGAACAAAAACATCAGCGTCCTAAGTGGATTTGGTATTGTGCCCGGAATTGAGTGTTGCTCAATTTAATTAAAAGGGAAGGTAACTCAGGTTTCGCATGCGTTTATGACGTGACATTGCCTACCTGAACAATAAGTAAAACAAGTGGTATGTGAAAGTTTACACTAATTGAGTGGAAAAAAATATAAGAATGTAAAAGCATAGAGTTGAGCTTTCAAACAGCAAAATTAAATTATATGCTTCACTGGCCACATGCGCTTCTACGTTAAAGTCACATGATAGTCGTGTCATCGAGATGTGGGAAAGGACGAAGAGGCGACTCTTTGAAAAAACGTGGTGGCGAGTGACAGGGAGGCTGAGATTGAAAATGGGCGTCGCTTCATTTCTTACAGAATTGAGTTCTGCATAGTACGGTTTAAGGTATTGACCGAGATGCTGTTACAAATGTTTTACATACATAGGCACTTGTTTTACAAAAACAAGTGCCTATGACACTTGTTTTTGAACAATGAATACAGCTTGCCTTTACGTGTACTTGGCTTTACCGAGGACCAGTCAACCGAGGACCAGGGCTTTACCGAGGACCAGGGGCCCGAGGACCAGTCAAGCTTGCATATTGCAGCTTTTTCCCACGGGCCCCACCATCATAATCGATGGAAATAAAGATATATTATTATTAAAACTCATGGATATCACGAAGTTTCCTGGTGCGCTCAATTAACATAAGCAATAATCTCTCTTATCATATCCTTTTTATATGTTCATTTACAATCTTACACACAAGAAACAACCATTAGAGAAGTACGATGAAATCTGTTCAAAATAGGAAAATGACGCCGCCAAGGCTATTCATGTCGGTGACTATAACTTCTAAACTGAGTCATAACTTGCGTTAATGCAGGCAGCTTAGAGTTATTAATGCGAACGCATTAACCATCTCATGGAGCAAGCCGACGTCATCAGCTTTGAAACTATGCAAAACGGCACCTTAACGAAACCACGCGCAAAGATAGCGAACAGAACCTTTTACACTTCGGTCCTATTAGCTGGCGCGCGTCGACGAGGCTCCCACTGGCCGCTGCGCGTCAGTTTGTGTGGTATCATCCTGACTGTGTTATCAGACTGTTGTGTTATCACTGATCACAGCGTTCGCTCGCCTCTTATTGGTTGTACGGCGCGTGGCAATATATACGGCGCATGGAAAAGGCTCGAGGGACACCTAAGCACTTCTTATAAGTTGTGAATGCGAAAGCAGGCACGCCGCTTTTCGCTCTCTTCTTTAATCTGCGGCGTACAACGCGCAAACCTTGGGCGTGGAACGGTGGGGCTGTTGCCTCGCGGACACGAAGCGCCATCGGGTGAGCGATCCTTCAAACTGTCGTGTGCCTTGCGGCGCGAGGGAGGAACAGACAGCAGCCTGGGTCCCAGCAGGACGAACCCCTTGGTTTATTCCATGCGCCGTAAAACCGATAAGAGGCGAGAGAACGCGCTGATCAGTGATAACACAACAGTGTGATAACACAGTCAGGATGACACCACACAAACTGACGCGCAGCGGCCAATGGGAGCCTCGTCGACGCTCGCCAGGCAATGGGACCGAAGTGTAAAAGGGGCCGTTGGCTAGCTTTGCGTGTGGTTTCATTTAGAATGTCGTTTTGCATGGTTTCAAAGCTGATGACGTCGGCTAGCTCCATGAGACAGTTAAGGCTTTCGTATTAATAAACCAAGAGGCTCGTTCTGCTGGGAACTACGTTGCTGTCTGTTCTTTCATCGCGCCGCAAGGCACACGACAGTTTGAACGATCGCTCACCCAATGGCGCTGCGCGTCCGCGAGGCAGCGGCTCCACCGTTTTACGTCCAATGTCATTGCATTGTACGCCGGAGATTAAAGAAGGAAGCGAAGAGCGGCTTGCGTGCTTTCGCATTCAGAACTAATAAGAAGTCCTTAGGTGTCCATCGAGACTTTTTTTGTCTAGCTTTATTACTGCGAAGGTTACCCTATAAACATAAGCGCCCTAACAATACATTTTCGACGCTGCTTGATTGTCCCCTGGTAGTCAGCTCTTTGAGCAAAAATTTGTTGTTGTTCTTTGTCTGGAAATTTAGGGCTTTAAAAAGTCCGAAGAGCCTCAGGTAGAGCCATACTTGAGCTTCTTTGGCTGCAAAGTCTGGGTATATTGGCATTAGGTCACCAAGAAAGTGCCAGATTTAAACTTCACTTTAGCTAGTTTGTCTGCCATTTGGCATCCTTGGTCTTAAAGCACCAAAAGAATAGCGGAGTTAAATTCGCCTCTAGTTGTTCATATTTTACGCTTCAACTTTGGGCGTAAATTGCCAAACAAGTGCCAGACTTAGCTTGTGGGAATCTAAATGCTGCTGCCCTTCTCAGAGAATGACACATACGTACACAAAATGAGCGTAATGGACGAACACAAGAAAATTAGTAAATAGGACAGAACGTTTACTCCTTCCTGTCTTCGCCCAATCCGCCAATTTTGTGTACTATGTTTAACCAACTAGGCCATCAGATTATTTTGTTACAATGATACAACGCACTGGTTCAACAACAAGTAGTCATTCATTCCCTTATTGCCCGCTCCGGCATGCCAAGAGCCCCCGCGCATATGCCGCGACGGCCTTTTTCTCCGCGGAGGAGCGCCGCTCGCGTGGTCAATTGCCCTTGGCCCCCTCGCGGTGGAAATGACCCCTCATGATTCGGCAGGCGTGCAACCTGGGCCAATGCTTTGGATCCCCGGGTTGCCCACCAGCTTCACTGCTGGTTCTAAGAATTTATACGTGGCATCTTTGGCTCAAGTCTGGCAATTTGGCCATCATGTGGCAAGCCGGTGTAAAGCCAGCGAAACTGCCAGAAAAAATACTCTGGTTATAACAAATACCTTGGAACAAAACTGTATTAGGCCCAAATTAGGCTCCTAAGATTGTCAAGCTGGTGTCGAGTTAGGCGTTTCTGTGTCATGATACCTGGCTCTCTGTCAGACCCTAACGTCGGCTGCTGCTGAACTTACAGAAAAATGGAGTATAGACCGACACACCGTTTACAAACAAGCCCGCGTTTGCCCACACAAGGTGTGGGCACTGCGCGTTTGCAGAAACCGAATTCGCGTGAAGTGAAGCGTCTGCGCATGCGCAGTGCCATCGACAGCGCCAAAGCAGCTGCGTGACGTCGGGGCCGAGTGTTCGTCTATAGAGAGAACAGATATACCAGAAAAAGAAATGTCTCCCTTCTGAGAAATGGAGCAACCAAATCATTGTTTCTAAAGCGGTGTCTTGTGTTTCAACTCGGCCCGTCTTGCGCAATCGGGAGGAACGAACTCCAATGTACGGCGTAAATTTTCATCACGTAGAATCAATACTTTGTTTTCCGTCGAGCAAAACGACAAAACAGATACTGACTAAAGATGCTAAAAAAGTTTCAGGGGCTCTAAACCAATTCTAAAAGACAAGTTTCTACCCTAAAAACAAATCTTCCACACGCCTCTATTTCTTTTTTTTTAAATCGTGACATCAATGTGCAAGACGAAGGAACGCTTACACTGGACACTTCGGACAGTAAGCCTATAAGTGCTGAGGAGTTCCTACTCACCTAGGTTCGAGAATTCTCACAAAAGACGATCTGTTTTTATTGTAAATCCTTACACAAAACAAAACAAAAAAGATTAGTGTCTTAAATAAAAAAGAAATTACGTCGATGTGGAAATAAAAGTACGTAAAGAAATGAAGTCAATCTTTTATATTCTCTTCTTCGCGGAATCTTGGGGTAAACTGTCTGTTTGCGTTGTATCCAATGTCCACTTTGTGGGAAACCTGGTAATCCACAGCACTAAACCACTTGCGGGGCGTTTTTTTTTTCTTTAAGTTTATTTGAGTGAACCGCAGTGTCTTTCTTACCTTGTTTCCGCTTGAACTTCGTGTCGTTGAGTTCGTTAATCGTTCTTACTGTGAAGGAGAGACAGCGCACCCTGGCCTTCGAAGGCCCTCCCCCCCCCCCCCCCGACCCCCTGCTTCAGAATGTCGTCTAATGCCGACAGAAACATGAGTGATAACCAGCAATTGTCCACTCGGCGCACTCGTGGAGAAGCTCGACACCGCCAGCGACAAGAAACCAGACATAATGTCTGGAGTCTCAGTCCCAGCAGACGTATCATCAGAGGGGAGCCCAGCAGAACTAAGAATGGCCATAGCCATGCTTCTTTAGTTACAACGGGAGCAGATGACGCGCTCAAACTTCACACCTGCTAGAGCCAGCCCCCCCCCCCCCCCCCCTTGCACACTTCCTAAGGAACTACCTATGGCTCTCGCTTAGCGTTTTGGTCATTTCGGGGTACGCATACCGAAAGTCAGTGGTGGCGGTGTTCGTCTCGGAACTTCGTCGTTACCAAGCTGAGTCAGCTGAGTCGGGCAGTAGCGATAAAACAGTGCTGACTCGTCTCTTGCCGGTCGCACTGACTGACAGCGCAGCGCTTTGGAGAAAGAGACAATCAATATTCTCGAGTATGGCGGATTTCATTGCGCTGTTCGGAGAGGGGACATTCCCTCCCTAATATGATATCCAGATGAAGGACGAGCTATGGGCTCGCACTTAGCACCCACAAGAGTTTCTCACAGAGCTTGTAAGGGCACTGCAAGGGCTGCATGACCCCTAGCATGACCTCGCGGACGCGGTTCCCCAGGCGCCTGAAAGGTAGAACGGGCATTCGTGAGAGTCACCCATGACGCTTCCACCCCCGTCTAAAGGGATGGCACGGGCTGCACCGACTATTCAAGCAGACATCCTTGCAGAACTTCGATACCGACCTCCTACGCCACAAAATACAACCCTTGTACCATCCTTCGCTTGGTCCAGACACCCGCAGGAGTACGGAAGTCACAGGATGTCAATCGAATCGGCGTACTGTACCTCGCACCGAGCACCTGAACCTCGCGCATACAAATCTCTGGAACGCTTCGGGCACGAGCACGCAAAACCAAAACGTTTCAGCAAGACGCGGTCTCAGCTCCCAAAGAACTTATGGGGCATAAATGTGAAACGCGAGGACAGAAAAGCATGTCCTCCTTTTCAAAGGACATAGTAGACAATGTAAACCAGACTTGGCTCCGCTGTTCTCGGTGCGGTCAAAGAAAACGCGCTATTGGGACTGCACCGTAGAGTCCCAAACCTGGATGCAGGAAAACGGCGGGAGGCGGCGCTGGTAGACGTCTGCCATCCGCCGGCAACGTGGAAAACACGGTTCTAGAGGACCAGCCGTCGCTGCCGCCTTCGCGCCGCCCAGAGAAGGGCTCAGCTTTACTTTGGGGCTTCTGTTTCCCCTAGACAATGGCCCTCTTTACACAGATCCAATAAGCATGCAGCACACCACTGTGCAGTTCACAGAATATCTCCGGAATTTCCTCATGGAGAACTTGCGGAAAGTTCGTGAATCCTGGACGTCTCGAGACTGTAACAGGCAAACCAGTAACACTAGGGAAGGCGGAATCTGCAGTTCAAGGTGGTTGATGTTGTGCTGAGGCGAACTCATCCTCTGAGGCTTCATGGTCTTCCTATCAAATAGTAAGAAGGGTCCCACCACGTTAGGAAGAAGCTTTACAATCTGTCTTATGAAATCTGGTGGTTATATTCTTGTCCCTGACCTACAAGTTTTCTTTAAAGGGATACTTCAACGAAATTTGAAATATACCCGTTGTGTTCAAAGATAGGTTGAATACGATCCACAATTTCCGTAAATGACATTCGCACGTTTGTACTTTGAGCCTGGTGGCTGTATTTTTCGTTATAAACGTCCTACTCTGCCAAGCGCTCGGAGAACAGCCGGCGGAGAGCACGTGACGTCCAACGCAATCGTGACGTAGTTTGTCTCGGGAAGAGCAAAGCTCCGGCGAGGCTGACGTCGAGAGGATGGCCTAGTCGTTCCTGCCACCGAAGCGGCTGCTTTTGTATTAATTTTGAGCGACGGGTTTATCTTCTATAATCTTGTAGGGGGAAAATAGCGACTTCTGGGACACACAAAAGGGATTCTCGGGAAGAGGGGAGTTCCTCCTTCCCCTCTTCTCTCATCGTGGCCGTAGGCGAGACAGTTACCGTCACTAGCTGTCAAGGTGCCTCGACGGGCATTACAAACGAGGCGTTAATTACATCCACCAGGTGCTTATTGCTAATCGTTTAGTTCGTTTTAAAATTCTTTTTCGTGACTTTTTTCACAATATGTTGGTGTGTTCGATGTGATACTGCTCCTTTGAACACATATAGACCAAAAAATAAGCGCCGTAATTTCGTTGTAGTATCTCTCTAAACCCGGGGAGGTAGATGTGTCTCAGGTTCAAGGAGGTAACGATCCGTATAACCTCTCGGAAGATTCCACACCGCTTCCGCCACGATACAACCTGCGACGGCGTTGAAGATAGCGATTGTGGGTGCACAAACAATAAGTGCATTGTAGTCATGCCTTTTCAATTTCTCGGGGGAGGAGCCGGAGAAGAGAAAGTAAACGCGTGGCAATTTGTATTGCAACGTACGTGGCATGCGTTGGGAGTGAGCGCTGCGACTTATTTCGCGCCAGAGGCCTAGCAGCAGCGACGCAGCCCCCCTCATCAGACCCACTACGGCGGCATCGGTTCTTTCCGGAAGCGCTGATGTCGATCTTAAGATCGAGTCAAACCCGAGCTCGCCCATTTTCATAGATTCGACCCTCCCTGACCCAAAAGGAAGGCCACCTCAAGACGTCCTCGACCGTCCCCATTTGTTTCTTGGAGGGGCGGGGGCGATATGTGGGCAACCTGGTGGTCTAAAGCATTGGACCAGATTGCCCGCATGTTAAATATTCTGTGATCATTTCCACCTTGAGGTGGCCAAGTGCAATGTGTTACGCAAGCGGAGCCCCGCAGCTGATAAAAGGCCGGCGCAGTGTATGCGCAGGGGCTTTTGGGACGCTTCGCGTGGCGATAACCCTCAACAAATGACTACGTGCGTTTGGAGGAATGTGTTTCGTCGTTCTTTGAGGCGGGTAACAGCAAGATAAATCCTACAACTTTCACAACCTTTTATTGCCTTTTTTGTTTGATTTTACTTTCCTTACAACAGACATATCAAGCAGTAGGCACCATTGTTATATATGGCTCGGAGCTTCAGAAACATATGGCTTCTAAGAGAACTGGTTTGCAGTAAGCGCACTAGAAAGTTCAGTTTGTAAAGGACGGTGTGTATAGCCTTCTATAAATTCAAGATAGCAAGAAAGTGGCTCATGATACATTCTTGACATATTTTTGTGATTGTCGGACCAGGTAATCTATTCCCTAAGTTTTGATCAAATGAACCAACTTTGAGAGCATTGTAGTCGTCTCGTACATCACGTTCGCTGCTTTAAATTAGTGTTTTCATAATACAGACCTACCTCCTCACTCGTTTGTTTTATAATTTAAAATAGATTGAAGTGTCATAAAATAACACTGATATTTTCGGCGGTAAGTTCGCGCTTTGACGCAATTCTGGCGTTTTGGAGATGTAATAAAGGTTGCGGGTGGTTTTAAGTTTTAACACGCAGCTTATAGGTTCTTTGGAAATGTGCACTTCGTAGATTCTTCTAGAAACCAGACTAATGTAACCCGTTTATAGCTAGCCCATTTTGGACTCAGTTATGTTATCTGACATTAAACATTTAAAATGTATTGTGTGGGAAAAGGAATGTTTTGCATAAACAGCATTGTATTGCTTTGTATGTAGGATTTCAGTAGTTTATAGAAGTGTCTATAGATATTCGTATTTTATATAGCGCATATTGCTTCTGTGAAATACCTTACAGAACGTTAGTGTTACTGAGCCAGTCCAAATTGTCCAGTTATATTTGTTCGTCCTGACCTAGTTTGTTGTCAGGACGACTATATGTCAGAACGTACGAACATTCACTGCTCCAAAGGTACTATGCCGTTTGCGTCCGGGGGCTCTAATTTATTGCAATTCACTGTTATAAGCAGGAACGATGTCTAACACGCTCCGTCCACGGCTCCACCCTCGGCCGTCTGCTACCGACGCTACTGGCTGCCGGCGCGATTGTCATTCGCAGTAAAGGCCTGCAAAACTGCCCGTCCCTGTCTGCAAACCACTATTCTCCTGCACGCTTACTGTACATCAAGTCGCCCTCGTCGTCAGCCGCATGGAGTGCTAGACATAATGAACTACGAAAGACCCGGACGCTACTCGTTGCACTGCTGCTCTGTGCCGGCGATGTCCCCCCAAACCCTGGACCATGTTACTGCCAACGCTGCTGTCGTCGGCTTCGCAGAGGTGTGGGTGCTCTGCGCTGCGAGGCGTGTCAAAAGTTGTTTCACAGAAAGTGCGAACAGATCACGTTGCCTTCGTACCGTCGACTCACGACGCGCAGGGACCAGCTGGGAATGCGGTGCCTGCCGGTTCCCTCAAATCAGTGATGATCACATCATGGATGCACCAAACGCTCACCCCGTTCATGTCGCTCCGGAACGCTAACCCGATTCGAGCTCAACGACGCAGCGATCCCGATTTTTTCAGCTGAGACGCTCCCACAATCTGAACTTCTGGTCTGCGAACCTCCGCTCGATCAGAAACAAGCTCCCGGATTTCAATGCTTTGCTTGACACTTATCCATATACCGGGTTCTTGTTGCGCGAGACCTGGTTGGACCCTTCCACAAGTGACGTACAAATCGCGGACACTGTCCGGTTCCATATCTTCCGCAGGGATTGGTTCGGATCCCGAGGTGGTGGGGTCATGGTGCTAATCCCTGCTCATCTCGATCCCGTGCCGTCGACGAAGCAACCTTGAGGCTGACTCACTCGAGGCAGTCTTTGAGGAGATCAAAAACGGACGTGACCGGTTTCTGGTCTCAAGTGTTTACTGTCCAACCGACACGCGCGATGGCTACGGTGCTCTAGGAGATCCCTCCACCTTGTGTCTGATGACCGCACGGCATACAGCAATGTCTACTTGGGTGACTTTAATGCGCATGTGAATTGGACTCACCCGGTCACCCCGGGTCTCCCTAGACAGGAACTCGGGCTGCTTACTCAAGTATGTTAAATCTGCCGGCCTAACCCAGGTATGCCTTAAGCCCACATTCACGTCACCGTCCGGAACGATGTCGCACCTCGACCTGGTATTTGTACAAAACTCTTCTCTAGTGATGGAGTGCGATGTCGTGGAGAACCTCCTAGGTGCAACCATAAGGCTACCGTTCTACGAACCTACACGTCCCTACCACCGCACGGACCTTATGCTCGACTTGAGCACCAATACGAGAACAAAACGGACAGCTCGCACCTGCAGAACGTCCTACACCTTGCTCCGTGGTTTATGATTCTCAATGAAGCCACAATTGACGACATGTATGAGGCTTGGCTAGACTTTATGTCGGCCGTAGAGAAAGAATGCGTCCCCCGACCCCCTCACACGAATGTGGAAAACCTCTTGGATTACAAAGGAGATAATCGATCTTTCGAGGCGAAAGCGGATGCTGTTCGCGAAAGTCAAAAAGAAGAGCTCCCAGACTTACCTTGAAGAGGCCAAACGCCTTCAGAAGGATATAATAAGGCAAGTTCTATAGCCCACCAGAAGTATGTAGCTGACATTGCGGCCTTGATCTTCAAGCAGCCTAAGCGCTTTTGGGCCTATGTCAAGCCGCAGCGTAAAACATCCTTAAGCCCCTGCTTTACCTATAACAACAAACGAGTCACTCTGCCTGCGGAGATAGAGGAGCCCTTCACCGCCCACTTCGCCTCACTCATGGTCCAGTGGCAGCACTCCCCTGGCAGCTTCATCAACTTTAGAAGAAGCACTCGAGGGAACCCCGTGCACAACCACAGGATTTTTACCCTCTATCAGCATAACAAAAGACGGCTTAGAAGATGCTTTATCCAGGCTCCACCCTTTTCAAATTCCCGGACCATATGCCATACATCCCTCACTCCTGAAGCTCTCAGGCCACAACAACGGGCGAGTATTAACTAGGATGCTTCAAAAGGTCATGGACGTAGGCTCTGCTCCCCTTTTCATAGAAACAGGCATTCATCACCCCTGTCGACAAGGGAGGTGCACTGCGCACCGACCTCATTGAGTCCTACCGCCCCATCGCCTCAACATCGATCGTCTGCAGAACCCTGGAGCGAATTATTAACAAGAATATCCTATGTCACCTTGAGGAGAATAGCATGCTGTCAAACGCCCAACATGGGTTTCGGCCCGGTAAGGATCTGTGAGACAGCACTGGGTGTCGTGGTCCACACTGCGAGTGCGTCACTTGACAACCGCACGCCCTGTAAACTGGCGCACCTGGATTTTGAAAAGGCCTTCAACCGCATGGATCACCCACCTCCTGCTTCAGAAACTCATTCGGGCAGGTATCAAGGGTTCTCTGATCCAATGGCTGCTTAGCCTGGTCAGCGGGAGGACAGAACGCGTGCTGTTCCGTGGCTCTGCATCAACGTCTCGTGCTGCTCTTTCAAGGGTCCCTCAGGGCAATGTAGTTGGTCCCACCCTCTTCTCGATCTACATCAATGGGATCACGAAAGTCTTGCCCTCCACAGCAAATTCGTAGCCCGACGGCCTGACACGGATTAAGCCCCTAAACTCATCTCAGACCTACCTCTAACTTCCAGCCGACCTAGACCCATGTTGCATAGGGTCTATTAGCCACCTACTCCCACTCAACGTTAAGAAGAGTGTAGCAATGACAATCACCATAGGTACAAAAAGCCTGACCCCCCCCCGCCCCTTGTTTTGGGCTCTGTTCCCTCTACCGAGCCCAGAGCACTACACTGCTGGGGGTGAGTTTCGACAACCATTTGAGCTTCGTAGGCCACAAAGGGGCATTGTAACAAAGGCGCGTCGGACACTAGGCTTTGTACCACATGTCACACGTGGCATGCCACCGAGCGCGTTCCAGCACCTCTACATGGGATTGGTACTACCCCACCTAGAGTTTTGCTGACCGGTGTGGAGTCCCTTCCAGAAATCCCTCGAACAAGCACTGGAGAGTGTGCAGCGCCTGGCTGGTTACACGCTCTACAGGCGCAGTGTGTCCCCGTTCCACGCTTTCAGCCTAAAGGGACATATATACGACAGCCCTCCTATAGGGAGCTAACTGGCACAGCCGTGCTCACAGAAGAGATGTGGCTTCACAGCCGTGCTCAAAAAAGAAATGTGGCTTCCATTCGTCTCCTCTGTAACCTTATGGGAGCCTCAATGCAGCCCTCAGACGCTCCTCGCTTCGACGCCCGCACCGGGAAGATGCAGCCTCTCCTGGCACGTACGCTACGCAACCTTGACTCCTGTTTGATACGCGCAGCCAGGAATCGGTGCTCTCTGCCCCCTGAGCTGACTATAGACATCCCCGTTGACCCCGAGGACATTAGGGCCCTTTGTCGGCAGGCGTCAAGTGTGTTCCCATAGACCTCTACGCTCCACATTCTCCCTCTCTCCCTCTCTCTTTGCACTCATTTTTAGAGTATTTTCAAACCATTACGTCATTGCCATCTATACAAATTCATGACTCTGTTCAACCTTGTATTGCGCGGCGTCGTAGACCTCTATGGTATGGGCCATCGGCCTTTCTGCGGGCGTCGCGACTGTCGTGAGCAGGAATAATTATTATATGATTATTATAATACAAATTGTGCGATGGAGGCAGGAGAAAAAGCAGCAGAAGTGCAACATAACGAAGCCCCTGCCCTCTTCAGGCAGATTGGTCAGCGGGATATAATTATATTTTTTTAAATAAAAAAAGGACTATTAAGCCCCACACCGAGAAATATGTTATCAGGAGGGTCACGGTTTATCCTCAGATAACATATTTATCCTCATAATAACAAGCTTCTCAATCTGGAGGCTTGGCGAAAAAGGTGGCGAGAACTTCGGCGGCCGTGATTGGTCGACGCCAGGGTCAAGTGCGGTGTTGCGCAATCACGGCCGCCAGATTTTCTCGGCCAGAGTCCAGAATGGAAGCGTCCAGAATGGGAGAGACATTCGTAGTCAATTTGTTTGCTAAAAATATTTTTTGGCGGGTGTCCTATATAGTTACCTTAAACGTGGTAATTACTTTATTGCTTTCGTTTTAATATTTTCCAAAGCGGTGTTTCTACTGGCTCATGCCTTCTTTTTATTTGTATTGAATATGGCAGCTGAGTAACGGAAGTTCCCCCTAGCTGACACTTTTATGAGTTAAACTTCCTTAACGCGTTTGTATATTACGCAGATTTTGAGAAAGGTGAACGTGTGAAAGGGCAACTCCGGCCAAAACCAAGCACGAAACAAATTACCGGCACTGCAGCAGCGACGCAAAATACGACCCCAGCCAAAAAAATTACGTCCGGGCGACGCCGCGTTCTCAACTAATGCCGATAATAAAACAAGCGATACGCACAAGCAGACGCTGCTCCTTAGCGTGGGCGGCCAGTGGGTTGCCGGATCTCTAGAGCCAACGTTAGCGGTGACGTCACTCATCGTCTCCTCTTTTTTCCTCCAGTCTGGACGGGCGCACCACAGGTTGCTTTAGGCGTTATCAGCATTGGCGCGCAGTGACAGCAGAGTTGCGCCGCTACGGCATAGCCTTATGAAAAAGCTACTTCGGCTTGGTGCAGCAAGGCCGACAGCCAACAGCGCTACAAGTTGTACGCGGCATCTTCCGAAGAACAGCTGGGCAGTCCTGCGCGCACCGAGCTGCTCGCTAAAACGAGTCTTGAAGTCCTCTACAAGCAAATAAACAAAAGGCTACACCAAGCCATGTGCAAGGCAACAAAAGCAACGACAAAACACGCAATCACAAGCCGAAGTAGTGGTGGGTAGCGGCACAAGAGGACCCACAACGCTTCTCCGGTTTCCGATCCTTTGGAAACTCATGAAAAAGCACCTTCGGGCTGCGCAGCGGGTTCTTCGAGCAGCCAGCAGCGCTACGAGTTGTACTTCAATACCTTCCGGTAATAGCCGGGCAGTCCTGAGCGCACTGAGCTGCTCGCTAAAACGACCGTCTGCGCAAGTCCTCGACAGGCGCATAAACATAAGTTTCCTAAAGGACTCGAAATCGGAGAAGGTGTGGGTGAACGCAGTTCGACGAGTGGACTTTGGAAAGTCTTGGACGCCGACCTCCCAGATCGAAGCTCTGCTCCGGATCATTTTTCGCCGGAGAGTTACGAACGAAAACCTTACGGGTGTTGGTTGCTTGCGGCATATGTGGCAAATTAGGTGCCGCAGCTTACAAATTCGGCTTCTACGTGCGCTTGAGGGAAAAAGAACAAAAAGCAGACGTGTACAGCCCAGCACACATTCTGTCAGCGCCGCGGCCCGCGCCGGAGAGCGCCTCAAAGCTTCGTGTCTGGGAATGACCCGCAGCACGAAAAGCGAGAGGGCCCCCGAGTAACCGTACGTCACTGGCAGCGGTGGTGGAGCAACTGCCAAGCTCCATCCACGGAGCCCACGATGACAATCTAGGCCTAGCCGACGAGTACGGGGGACAGCACACAGAGCGACAGCCGCGAGTACGGCACCGAACGAGGTTCACTGCCCTTGCTTTCCAGTCGCCAGCTTTTGCGTATACAAGCGACGTGAGCATGCGGCATAGTGCACCCACAGCGACGGCACGCCGAGTCTCGCACCGAACGAGTTGACGGGTAGCCCAGTCGCTAGCTTTCGGGGTTTACGCACTCAACTCTTGCTACATATGCCGGGATAACTACCACGTATACAGAATACAAAACAAAATCAGCTTACTCTTCTGTCTTTAGACGGCAAGCGCACAGAGGTGGCAAGGCCGCTTGGCCTCGCGTATCAGCGCGAACGAGAACGATCCTGACGTCACATCCACGATTTCCAGTGTTGCCGGGGCCTCGAGCGGCTAGTTCCTGGCGCTGTCGGCCGCGCCCAAAACAGAACTTTGAGGCGTCGATATCTCTAAAACTACGCACGATAATGAGAAAAAATTGCACCTTGCAATTCAGGGACTCTGGATCAGGTTGGGCAGAAATACTTTTAAATGTATTTGGAAATACAAATACTGGGACAAGATTAAAATATGGCTAAAATACTGATACTGAAATATATCTGTAAAAGTGTATCGCGATACGTATCGGAAATACATTTCAAAAAGAGGGCAAAAAGTATTTCTGAAATACAAATACAGGAATACATTTTTTAGGGAGGGCAGAAATACAAATACAGAAATACTGATGTCATGATACATTTTTCAAATTTGTTTGAGATGGCCGAATGTGAAAGACTGCTTTCAGTTTGGCGGAAGTTTTTGATCCGGAAATTAATTTCCGTAGGTTTGCACTGGCCTGAGAGAGTGGTGATTTTCGGAGGACGAGCAGCCTCAATGGCCTAAAAAAACGTTCCATCGACTGATCAAGGTCCCTTTCCTCACATCCTGTCTGTCTGACGAGGATGAGAAAGACACGACCTCTAAATAACCAGTCAATCTAACCTAATTACAATGTCACCACGCTCTGTCCAAGGACGCCCCGTCAAATATCGCATAACGTCACGGTGGAATGAACTGGTATTCCTTATCTGTAGTTGTGGCTTTGAACATGAAACTTACCACGCAGGAAAGGACAATACGTACTGCTGGAGGTTGCACGTTAAAGATCATGCAGGCAGTTGCCTTTGGAATTTTCAAGAATAGTGAACCACCTGAAGCATCCAGGAACACATGTATTATCTTCTGTTGTTGAAAAACGATACTGTGGCATCCTTGTTGTGAAGGTCCTTCCTGCCGACCCTCCGCCACCGATGCTGGATTGCAGTCCTCAAGTTTTTGCCCGTATACCTTGGGCCGAAGACCTCCTGGATTGCTACCTGATATTGCTGGCACAGGCGCGAGCCTGGAGAAACAGCGCGCTCGTGACGAGTCGCAGGTACGAAGAGCCTGGGTCAGCACAGCGATGCCGCTGACCTGCCTGGGTTTCGGGATCACCAGAAAGGCGGGTCACTTTCCCGCTGCTGATGACGTACCCTGAGCCGTGCAATATTATGGGCGCAGCTACAGAATATCTGAGTATGTGTTGAACTTTACTGTGTGAGCTGTCCTACTATTTCAAGTCAACTACCACAGGCTCGCTGCAAACGGACTGTGACCAGCTTCGTCATTAAAAATGTATACAAGTAGTAGAGACGTGGTTAGCAGCATTTCGGCGCCGCAACACGACTTTAAGAAACCCCTACCTATGGACCCAGGCACGAGCTGCTCTGACTCCACCCCCGCACGCCACCTGCCTGAGTCCCGATTCATGGGAACACTTCAGAAGAGAGAAGAGGACGCATAGAAAAATATTTGGAGAATCGGTGTGAACCTTGGTCAGCATGGTAACAATGCCCCAGCATCTCCCTTGACCCTAGTGCTGTCAGAAGTAAACAAAAATGCGTTTGGATTTGTATTTTTTGGTTTGTATATTTCAAGAAATGTAACGAATACATTTCACCCAATTGGTATCGCGATACAACGGATATTCAAAATGGCTGATACAGAAATACAGATACTGGTGAAAAATGTATCATGATACAGAAATACAGATACGAAAAATGTATTTCGAATACTATCGCGATACATTTGTATCGCGATACTGCCCAACCTGCCTCCATGCACTAAACAGTCATAATCCCAAAATCGCGCATGGACTGAGTTAAATTTTATGTAGTCGCCTATGCACAGAATGCTGTTCAAGAGCCCCATAAAACCGTTCTTAAGTCATCATCCTGTCCTCACTTTCCTGACACCGACCATGTCAAGCTAATAATTTTTCCTGTTTATTATTTTTGGTCGCAGCCAACAAGCTGCTCGTCTAATGAGAGAGAAGGGAACAGTTTGCGGACAGGACCAACATAGCATTGCTACGCGCGTCACCGAGCGAGCGCATGCGTGGCCGAATGGTCACCGTCCATGGAGCGGAATGTTATTACATTTATTCTTTCATCTTGGCGTTCTCGCAAGTTCCAGAACCTTGTCGTCTGTTCGAGTTACGAATGTTCTACGCGCCGAACGCTCTACGCCGAATGTTCCAGAAACCCACGCGGGTACAAAAGGTGCTACGCTCCGCGTAGCGAGCCGGAGTCAGTCTGGCCGCATCACTCGATTATGCTTTATCGCCAACACCGACGCCTGCGACGCTAACCTTCTTCTATCTTTTTTCCCAAAAGTTTGTTCCATTAAACGTTTAGTTTCTCCAGTTATTAGCCGCCTCATCATTTGTCATTCATGACAATATACGGCAATTTACTGGAGAGTCCTCATATCAGCGGAATTACCTTCGGCATTTGCAGCTAAGTATTACCCCGCCGTGTTCGCACAGGTGGACGTATAAAGGAGACTCGAAAACAAAATTATCTCGATGTCCTCTTGTGACTCAATATCAAGAAGTTGGCTCTTGCGGCTGTGTATGACAAAACGTGAGCGATATTATATCGAATTCTGATCACGTTGAAAATTGAATTATTTCCTGCAAAAAACAAATTCGTAAGGTTTTTTTTTTAAATTGCATTGCGTAACGTAAGGACGTCAGAGTACGAAAGTTGCTTTGAATGTAAACATCTTTGACGGAAATTTGTCTGGTATGGGAAACAACTGAAGAAAAGAAAACTCAACCAAAAGCTCAGAAACAAACAGTTCCCAACGTTTCCGGATCGACTTGAAGTCACTCCTGAAGAAGGAGTCAAGTCGACCTCGAAACGTTGGGAACTGTTTGTTTCTGAGCCTTTGGTTTGAGTTTTCTTTTTTTCAGAAAGTTGCGTTCTGCTAAAAAGAGCATTAAATTTCACAGCGAACGATTTTATAGAATAGGTATCGTAAAACTGCGGATAGCAAGCCGAATGTGGCTCTTCCAGGGTCAAAGTGCGGCTCGCAGCTCTCTGGTGAGTGTAGATCCCCCCCCCCCCGCCCCCTCCCACCCACCAGTTACAAGATGAAAAAGAAAAGAATCGTGAAATAGAAGGCACCTTCCATTTTAACATCGTTGTGCTGCTACGCGTATTGCTGTGAGGCACTCTTCTCAACAAGGAGAGCGGTAAAATCAAAACAGCGTGCACAAAGCCTTATTGAGTTGCTCAGGACTGCAACGACGTCATTCCAGCAAAACGTCTAGGTGTTTGTTTGGCGAGTGTGGACGCACAAGAAAAAAACACAATGAGCAACTGCTTTATGAATCGGAACCAAAGTAGCGACAAAAAAAAAAAAACTCTCATAAAAAACGTTCCCCCTGTTTACTGCATCTGTTCACATAAAATTTGTATTTTTATGAATTTTTGCATATGTTCTTCTGGCCACTCCTGCTATATAGAATATTTCGAAGTCCGTTGGCATTTCGTATGTTCTTTCCATTGCTTTGTCTTATTTGCAGCTGCCATCAGTAGTGCTTTTAAAACAAGAACTATAATACTAATCATTAAAGAGTTGACTAAGAAATGAACAAAGCCAACCTACCGTGGGTGTTATTCCCTCAACTAATGTTCACCGAGCCGGATAAATACATTTTGAAGACGGCACTCGTGTAACTGTCACCCCTTTAAGAATGTTCAAATTAATATAAAGCACTCTGTATATCCACGTGAAACTACATTGCGTGTCGTGTAATAAATAATACTGAAGCTCGACGAATATCTCTGAATATATTTGTGTTTAAGTCACACTCTCAAAACGTTTCCTTGGACCGCTTTCATGAACCATAAAGCTAATTATTTCAATATCGAATCTTCAGCTGGCTTAAGCGAAACTTGGAGAGCATCTTTATGGTCCACCTTTTAGAACAAAATGAAATTATCACATTTTATAATCTCCATCATGTGAGGACACCTCTATACTATAGAGTCACTGAGCAGAAGGTAAGTGTAATTGTAAAATCTCATTATATTTGGCTTTCTTTCAGTGTAAAAAATTACCGAAATGAATGCGATTGCGATTTAATGGTTGGTTGCTTGCTGCCTACATATTATGTGGCCTCATATTTCTTCTGTGTTGTGCCTCCGATACCGAGTGACACCTTGTCAAGGGCGATACCAATTTGTTTTCTTTTAACAGTGCAACCTTTCTAGCGTTTCTGTTCTGCAATTGCCAGCTGCATTTGAGCTTATTTAGATGCGTGGCCCCAAGCACATGTTTCGAAAGCCACGCAAACTGGCGTTCCCACTTATACTGTTCCCGAAAGTAGAACAGATGAAGCTGGCTTTACCTTTCTACTAGCCGAACACTTGAATGTCTTACTTTTTCTTAAATAATTACCCAATTACCTTAACTCATGATTTTGTGGTGGGTATAATTATTCTTCCAGATAATTTTATTTTTTATTAGGTCGACCTTTGCAAGTGAGTATAAGATTAGAGAGGACAAAAGCTTCAGTATCGACTAATTAATTACTGGGAACAACAGCTGAAGTTTCCGGTCATTAGGCTCAAATTTCTTCTTATATACCATGAACGTCGCACATCTTTTTTTACATGGTTTTTTGGATCTACCGTGTAGTACCTGGGGAAAGAATAAAACCTAAAAGAATATGTTTCTTTGTGAGGTCTCGATGCGGCGCCCGCTTAAAGCATAGAAAAATAATATAAAATAGTGTCGAAATGAAATTACTGAAGGCGCAAGATAATTAGCCGGAACTTTCACTAAGTATATTCATTCACTCGGCCGAGCAAGTTTTGTTTAACAAAAGAAGAAAGAAAAATAATTGTAAAAGCTCAGAGCCGTTTTTTTTATTTTATTAAAATTGTTTATTTCGTTATCAAAAGCATTACATAGGTATAAGAAGAATAAAAAAAAGCGTTCATTGTTTTATCTTATTATTTTTAACGTTTTGGAAACGAATTTAGCGCTTCAAAGGAAGAGAACGGCTGCAGCACTTCGTACAGGGATCTATACTTCACGTCGGTTGCGCTCGGTGACCGTACCACACGTTATAAAATGTTTTTTGGGAGTGAGATACTACGATCGGACTTACGTTTTCGCACTCGAAGAATACCAGAGGCCTCTCACCTTAGTTAGCCATAAACGTTCAAAAATAAAAATCTAATTTGGAAGCGATGGTGAAAAGAAAAATAAAGATTGACCATTTGCTTAGCTACTTTCACTATTTCTTGTGTATGTGGTTATGGTAGGGTTTATCTCAAAACTTCCCATTCGCATTTGAACCTTGCGCATTTCGTCCCATTTTGTTTTGGTCCTTCTCGTCTGAAACTTCTCATAAGATCTGAACCAGTTTTTTTTCGCAACTAGGCCCATTCTCATTTTGCCCGTTATCTGTGCATCGTGCTGAATCACGATGGTAGAAACTGCCGTGTTGTTATGCTATACATGCCGCTTCCTGCGTGACGCAGCCGGTGTAGCCGCTATGCTTGGCTAAATATTGTAATGAAGAAAAAACCTTCCCAGTTCTGTTCGTGGAGCTGACAGCGTCAGTCTCATTATCTCATCGGCCGCACGCCAACGGATACATTGTGTCAGACGTCGGCGCAAAACTATTCAAACTGTCAGCGAGAAACATTGATGAAACCATTGAAACCGCCCGACCTTTTGCTTCCGTGGAGAAATGTTCAAAAGAACTGGACTCTTTTAATCAAAAGTTCGCTTTGTTCCTGTAAGCTACGCCGCCAGTGAAGCCAAGGACTGGAGCTGTGAAAGCCGCCACACTACTGACCATCGCCGTGGACGAAGCCTTCAAGGTCTTCAACAACTTCACCTTTACCGAAGGTGAAGACAAGTACGACTACCAGACCCTGGTCAGAAAGTTCATGTATTACTGCGCGGAACGGCAGAACGAGGAGTACGAACGGTATACGTCATTCGAACAACGGCGCAAGCCGAGCTGAGCCGTTGAAACAGTTCACCCGTTACCTAAGAAAACGAGCAAGGTACTGCATCTTCGGACAACTGACCAACTTGATGATTCGTGACCAAGTTGTATACGGAACCCACAACAGCTAATTGTGTGAAAAATTTCTGTCAGAGTACGGCTTGACTCTACAAAAAGCAGAGGAAATCTGCAAGGCCACAGAAGTTGCGAAGAGACAAAAGAAAGCATGGCATGAGCAAGAAAAAAGGTCAACGCTAGATTGAAAACCGGCCAGCGCCGGGCAGGAAGCCAGGGAACGATCTTCCAGTGCTTCAGGTGCAACAGACGACGCGAGCCGCGGTAATGCCCCGCTTTTCGCAAAACCTGTCGCTCCTGTCAGGAACGGAATCACTTTGCGGTTTCCTGCAAAAAACATGAGGTCGGCGGAATAGTGCATCGGGACGACGTACATGTCGACATCTTGAACATCACCATTTGCAACGTTGAGAAGGGAAGGGACTGGATTGTAAAGGCCCACCTGGCGGAGCAAGAAGTTTTGCTTAAGGTGCACATGAGTTTCCAGGCCAATTTGGTACCTCTATCTGTCTAGAAGAGAGTACGGAGCAAACCATACGTAAAACCAAGCAACTCCGTCCTTCGTTCGTACAGCGGCAATGTTATCAAACACATCCGAGTTATCACACAGAAGGTGTGATGACTTGGATGCGTCACACAGTCACACAATTGATGCGGCATCAGCAATCACTGATGCCGCATCAATTTCTTCGTCGTCAAACGAAGCCAGGCTCTTTTGGGACTACAATCAAGTGAGATTCTGGGACTATTGTCACGAACGGTGAACGGTATGTCCACAGATTGCACTGCTCCTGTGTTAGAAGAGTTCAGTCACCTGTTCCAAGGCATGGGATGTGTGAGGCGGGAGTACCGTATGGTGCTACGTGACGACGTGGCTCCAGCTGTCCAGCCAGAACGACGGGCATGCCCTTGACGTTGCGGGAGCCTCTCCGAGAGAAACTGCGACGCATGGAAAAGGCCAGCATCATTTAGAAGGTGGATGAGCCCACTGACATGGTTAAGTTCCCTCGTTATTTTAAATAAAAAGGACAGTAGCCTCAGGCTACCTATGACCCAAGGAACGTCAACGCGAGCCTGAAGTGCGAGCACTACCGAATACCGCGACTCGAAGATATCGACGCTGAGCCTTCTGGAGCAAAGTTTTTACTTGGCTCGATGCTAACTCGGGATTTCACCAAATTCCATTGAACGATGAAACGTCGAAAATATGTACGCTCAGCACACCGTTCGGCCGCTGAGAAAATTTTATGACACGCTGAGAGCGGCGAGGGTCTACATAGATGACATTTTGGTATGTGGGTTTTCTAAATGTGGGCATGACACACAACTAAAAGCCACACTTTACGAAGCACACTGCGTGGGCTTAACGTTCAAACCATCTAAGTGCATTTTTTTGTGTGTGTGCGGCAAATAACATTTCTTGGTCGATATAATTAGTGAGAACTGTATCTGTCCTAGAATTACATCATTGAGCTACTTACACGAGATGGCCTTGTCAACCGATAACTTTGCTGTTTAACGCATGCCCGGGGGTCAATTATTTTGAAAAATATTCACCCTCGCTCGCCGGAAAAACAAGGATCTTCGTCATTTACTAAAGAAGGACAAGGTGTTCGACTTGACAGACAACAAAGCAAACAAAAGTGGACGCAATCTGCAAGTCACTCGGCAAGTCCCCTTACTAGCAATTTTTGATCCTATGAAAGAAACAAAAAATAACATCCGATTCATCAAAAGATGGCCTTGGATCTGCCTTGCTGCAATGTCATGATGGTGACTGGCGTCCTGTTGCTTACGCGTCTCGGATGACGACAGATGTAGAGAAGGAGATACTCGTAGATTGAAAAAGAAGCCATGGGAAGCACATATGGCTGCGAGAAGTACCATCACTTTGTTTATGAACAACTTATTTTGATACAAAAGGGACCATAAGCCATTGATCGCTATTGCCTTAAAAGACATTGGGCGTGTGCCACCAAGATTGTAGCGCTTTCTTCTACGTCTGCTGATCTACGCTTATGGGTTACAGTTTATTCCAGGCAAAGAATCTGTACCGGAGGACATGCTGTCAAGGAGGAGGCCTGCTGCATTAGGGTAAATTGCGGCTTTTACTGATGTGAACGTACACGCGGTCGCCATTTTCTTATCCTTAGTAGGTGAAGGCAGAAAACTACAATTCTGCCCGGGAAACAAAGAATGATATGGAGTTGCTTGCGTTTCTAAAAACCATGTCCTGCAACAAAAAGGCTCGAGGTGCAACTATAAGCACTTCTTATGAGCTGTGAATGCGAAAGCACGCACGCCGCTCTTCGCTGCCTTCTTTAATCTGCGGCGTACAACGCGCTGACCTTGGGAGTGGGACGGTGGAGCCGCTGCCTCGCGGACACGCAGCGCCATCGGGTGAGCGATCATTCAAACTGTCGTGTGCCTTGCGGCGCGAGGAAGGAGAGACAGCAACGTAGTTCCCAGCAGAACGAACCCCTTGGTTTATTCTATGCGCAGTAAATGTTGCCACGTGCCGTACAACCGATAAGAGGCGAGTGATCGCGGTGATCAGTGATAACACAACAGTGTGATAACACAGTCAGGATGACGCCACACAACTGACGCGCAGTGGCCAATGGGAGCCTGGTCGACGCGCGTCAGCCAATGGGACTGAAGTGTAAAAGGTGTCGTTGGCTAGCTTTGTGCGTGGTTTCATTAAGGTGCCGTTTTGCATGGTTTCAAAGTTGATGACGTCGGCTCGCTCCATGAGACAGGTAATGCTTTCGCATTAAAACTTTGAAGGGGAACTAAAACAGGTCGCTTCCGAGCTCTCAGCAGTGGAGGGAATTCTGCTGAAAGGATGTAAAGGGGTTGTTTCGAAGGAGCTACGACACGAAATGCTTCGGCGCATTCACGAGGGCCGTCTGGGTATCAACAAGTGTAAGGCTATGGCACGACAACGTTTTTTTTTGCTTTTTTTTGGCACGGTGTCAATGCGCACGTTGAAGCTGTCGTAAAGAAGTGCGCCGTTTGTAAAACACATGCGTAAAGGTAGCCGAACGAACCGCTGTTGCTGCGTCAACCTCCAGACCATCCATGATAACGGGTGGAGGCAAATCTTTTCATTACGCGGAATGCATGTACGCATCTTACCATGTTCGACGCGCACTCCAAGTTCCCGGAGGTGAAAAAGAAAAATTACACCATCTTCCCTAGGGGGAACCATGGGGTGATGCGGAGCATCGTGTTGGTTCCGAGGAAAGAGTCAGTTGCGTGCTGACGTCGAGAGATGGCGCCATCGACTGCCCTAGCGTTACTGCCCTAGCGTTACTGCCCTCGCGGCAGAGAAACTTGGGAACGCTCTCCGCTCGCCGTTTATTTTTTTTTCACACTTGAAGAAGAGGAGACTAGAGGAGGAGAGCTGCGCTTGCGCGCGCGGTGTGAGAACAAGCGAACGCACGCGCAGTGCACGCAGCTGGTAGAGAGAGAGAGCGGAGAGAGTAACGCGCAGCTGTTGGGAGAGAAAAGGAGGAGAGTTGCGCATGCGTAGTGTGAGTGCGGACTACGACGCCGCGGGACATAGGCCTGAGCAAGAGATGCTCCGCATCTAAAAGCTTGTTAATACATCTGCATGCACATTCATAGACTGGCATAGAACCGTCTTTGCAAGGTACGGAAGCTTAGTCAAAGTATGCACGGACAGAGGCCCTCAGTTTTCATGTGACGAATTCGCCGCCTTCGCGATCCGGTTCGATTTTAAACACATTACGTCTAGCCCCGAGTTTCTCCGCTGAAGCGGCCTCGCAGAAAAGGGAGTCCAGATAATCAAGGGGCTTTTCAAAAAGACAAGCGACTATCATGAGGATTTCTGGTTAGGTTTATTGGGTTATCGTTACTTCTTCCTTAGAAGATAGTCGAGCCCCAGGAGAGCTGCTGCTGGGCAGAATGTCGCGCTCGCGACTGCCGGACTTCAGCCACCAGGCGCCGTGCTCCGTAAAAAGGCATCGTCAGATGGAGACTGCAGGGCGGTCACTACACCCGCTCCAACCTGGGAGAGTTCTTCAAGTGAGGAGTCGGGTCTGGGCTCCAAAAGGGTAAGATGATTGGTACAGCCGCTCCGAGATCTTACAAAGTGACAACAGAGAACGGAACAATTCCACGGCGGACTCGTCAGCATCTTCTGGACAATATCAGAGGCATTCAAACAAGAGTCATCAGGCGAAAGCGACGTCGATGTCAACGGGAATGCCGAGAAAAGTGACGTCAGCAACGACAGGAACGCCAAAATATCACCAGGAACCGCCAGGGCATGCACCTCAGGCGCCAAGAAGATCCACATGAGCAACGGCGGTAATAATGCGTCTGGGTTACAGAACAAACTTTTAACAAAATGTTGAGCCATGTTTTTAGCAAGATCTGTGAACTTTACGTTAATATTATGTCATTTAGCCTAAAGAAAGGGTGATTTATCGTGCTGAATCATGGTGGTCATATCTGCCATGTGGTCATTTATACATGCAGCTTCTTGTGTGACGCAGCCTGTGTGGCCGGTATGCTTGTATATACAGGATGTTTTTTTTAACTGCACCAAATTTTTAAATAAAGGAGGGAAAAGTTTTATGAATATGGTTTTCACTGCGTGTTTATATGGCCTGGCGGACATTAGATGGGAATATAATCATCACTATTATCAGACTAATTAACTAAAATCCGTTAATTAACTTTTTAATTACTGTAATTAGGATATATGTTTATATTACGAACTTTGAGGCAGTCATATGACAAGACGGTTCCATTTTGTAGAATTCGCGTAACCAGCTTGTGTACCGCGATATTCGTCGACGAATTTTGCACTTTTATCCGGCTAATGTAGCAAAGTTCGGCTATAGTGGCCACTTTCGTGGGTTTGCCGAACTGAGTGGATAAAAAGTCGGATTAAGTAAAAATTTCGGGGGCAGATATCTTGGAACACAGGCATATTACGCGAATCCTACAAAATGGAACAGTCTTGGCATATGACTGCCTCAAAGTTTGTAATATAAACATATATCGTAATTACAGTAATTAAAAAGTTAATTAACGGATTTTAGTTAATTAGTCTGATAATAGTGATGGCTATATTCCCATGTAATGTCCGCCGAGCCATATAAACATGCAGTAAAAACCGCATTCATAAAACTTTTCCCCCTTTATTTAAAAATTTGGTGCAGTTAAAAAAACACCCTGTATATAGTGAAGGAAATAAACCCAACCCAGTTCGGTTCGTGGAGCCGACAGCGTCAGTCTGACTGTGTTATCGGCAGCACGTTGACGGATGCAATCTGAAAACATCCCATTGGCACTTCGACCTTGCGCATTTCGTTCCATTCTTATTTCGTACGTTTCGTTTAAACCTTCTCATCAGATCAGAATCAGATTTTTCGCAATGCGCTCCGTCTCATTTTGTCCGTTAGCTCTACAGCTGAAAGGCACTAGTTCGACCTCCTTATGCCTTCGCGGCTTGGTTGGCAAGCCTCGCTTGGGTCCCCAAAATTTGATCAGATACGCGGGGTCCTTCTTTTTTGGGTAAAATCCGATAAATGCAAAGTATATATATATATTGTAGATAACTCTAAGAGTTTAGGTGTAGTTTTCGATCAGTACTTATATTTGGATAATCATTTAAATAATTTACGCACTAGATTGCCAAAGGTCATTGGACTAGTCTCTCGTAACCGCTTTATTCTACCGAGAAATGTTAAGTTTCTTTTATACCAAACCTTATTCCTTTCTCTCCTGAATTATTGTTATCTTGTTTGGGGCACAACCACCCGCACAAATCTTTAAAAAAGTACTCATAGTGCAAAAAATTATGTATGTCTCATTGAGAATGCTTCTTACGACTCTAGCACTTAGGGACCGTTCATTAAAAATAGTATACTTCTTGTTTACAAAATCTACAAGTACAGACTCGTGATCAGTTTCAAGTTAGAAAATAAAAGAGATGGGGATAGTTTAGTAAATCTTGCGGAGCTAAAAGAACATGCAACTTCCTACCCAACTCGGCAAGCGGAAAATTGGACTGTGCCTGTGTGTCATAACAACTATTCAATGCAATCGCTCAAGTACACACTTCCTACTATATTGAACACCCTAACAAGAAATAATATTGATATTATTTCTATTGCAATTCAGGAATTACGAACTGAACCAATGTGGGGTGAAAACGAATGAATCGATTTATGAGGCCTGTTTAATTTGTGTATCTTACTTTCTAATGTCGGTTTTCTCAGTGTTGTTCACTGTTGCTTTGTTTTGACTTTGTATATGCCACTATACTCGTTTCAGCTTGGGTCAGACGCAGCCGATGCTACAAGCGCGAGCATGTGACCCTGAACAGTGCATGCACTGCACGAGCGCGTGCTTGGCAGGGACGCCGAAAGCCCGCGGAGCTCGCGCTTGTAGCAACGGCTGCGTCTGACCAGCTGAAACGAAGAAGGGCAGGTGCTCCGTCAAGCTTTCTCACAGCTTTTCCCTTGTTCCTCCATTTATGTATCGAAATGTAAAATAAAGTTCTTTAATAACTAATAAAAAAATAATAATACTTCCCTATATTTACTACCCATATCCGGTGCGCTGTCATCGTGCGACGCAGCAGAGGCTGGTTGCATTATCTCTCCACGTGGCGCGCGCCGCCGGGGCCGAGATGCGCTCCGATAGCAAACTGAAACTTAAAAACCCGTCGAATTCATGCAGAAAGCCGTAAAATGTTACGGAGTATCTATCTATCTATCTATCTCTATATTCTAATAATCGACCCATTATATGTATATAAATTCAGTATTCAAGGGGAGGAGGTGATTGTTGAATTTATTGCATTAAAGTTAGAGAAAGGTACAAAGAGCTGGCGACAAATTGGGCCAGGAGTGCGGATTGAACCCGCAACCTTCGCCTGTCCGGGGCGACGCCTTAACCGATTAGACCATCCCGTCCACTGGTTTCGGCGGACTCAATTTCTGACCAGCTCTCTGTGTACTGTAAGTTTCGAAATCGTTTAGCTGTGAGACGACAAGCGTCGTCTACTGCTGCACTTGTCCATCTTCACTCATTCCCATTACATATACGGTGCATATATAATATATATTTATACATAAATATAAATATATATATATATATATATATATATATATATATATATATATATATATATATATATATATATATATATATATATATATATATATATATATATATATATATATATATATAAATATATATATATATATTTGTGTAGTACTTTCGGGAGGAAAGAAAACGTATTATTGTGAAGGCAATTTTGATAAGAGAGCGCTACCTCAGACTACCAAATGGTTCGCTGACGTTTCCTTGGCAATTGTTTAGGCAAGTATTGCCCAAAATGTGTTTTATGGGCGGATTTTCATGGAAATCTCTAATGTACTTTTGTAACCTTTGGCTGCAACGAAAACGTGACACCTAAAAGCTTGACGCTTATCGGGAACCATACGGGCCAAGTGAGAAGGGCGAAACGAGAACAGTCCCAAAGGAGGAGGGTTGAAATGCGAAGGACGAAACAGGAAAGAGTCCAATGTGATGGGTCAAAGCGAGATTTTTATTGATAATGGTTGTTTTGAGAAGGGCCAACTGAGAAGGGCGAAATGAACACGGGCTGAAATGATAACCTCCCGTTTTGGTGATGGTCGCGGTTATTCAAATAAAAGCTTTAGAGATTCAGAGGGCTTTTATGCCTTTTTGAGGTCTGCTGCTTTGCTTCCTGATAAAGGGCAAGAATTTCAAGAATACCGATGGTGACTCACACTAAAGCAATCCGTCAAACCTCAATACCACTCAGGTAAATCGCGCCATAAAACAAAGCGCAGAATTATATCTTGAAACAAAATTACCGATTTTTTTGTAAGAAATATAAAAATAGAAAGTTGCAGACACACGATGGCCTTTTTTATTGCCAACTTGAAAGTTGTACATTTATGATGGCCTATTTGTCGCGTGCCATCTCTAAGCCGGACACAAACGACGAAACACTCATCCCAAGAAAAATATTCCGGTTTTCTCGACTTGAAAGGGACAACTTTTAACGGGCACCCGAGGACCCAAGACACTAATAAAATGCGCGCACTTTGTCTCGTGGGACGCCAAGACGTCTTGCCGTGAGCTTCGGAGGCTTGTGAATAAAACATGAACGCACCATGCGCGCCCGTTGCTTCCGATCTTCTTTTTCTTTTAGCAGCTCAAGTTGCGAGTGTGCTGGCCAAACGACCGACATAAAGTCGACGTTAATTTGTCGCTGTCGCAGGGCCGAGCCCTCCGCTCGAAAAAAAAGATGCCGGTGACTTCAAGCTGTCGTCGGTTCGACGATCACGCCAACGGCTGTTGCAGTGACTCCGCTCTTCGCATCAGGGCTGCAATATCCCTGTTTTGAGAGCTTGTCGTTGCCTGTGAAACGCGTGAGTTCGAATGATTGCTTTTTGTTGCACGGTGTTTTCAGATAAGATCGAACAACCATGTCCGGTGAGCATTATTAATTTTGATGAAACAAAAATATTTTGCTGGCTCCATGCCAAGGAGAATAAAAACAAACCTTGTTTTGGGAAAAAAATTTTTTGTCTTTGCGAAACATTTGTGAGCACCCTCTCAGTCACGTGCCCGTTTTGCGTATCACGCGATGTTGGCAATTCTGGCGGCTTCCCCAAAAAAACTGTTCCGGCTACGGCTCTAGAAATATTTACTGACAAATTAGGTATACGAAGGATTGACAAAATGTATCAATCACCGAGCATTAGGGTCGTTATTTTGAGAAACAAAATCGCAAATACGGCACATTACTCAATAATGCTCTGATTGAAGATTTGTTTCCCCCATATTTATAAAAGTTAAGGTCTTCAAACATTGCCAGTGTGTTGTTCTGTATATAGTTATTTTGCGCATGAAATATCGTTGTCTTGGTTAGCGGGTGAAATTTACAAGAATTGCTCACACTGGGCATTTAACTAAAAATGCTTTATTTATAAAATCATCTAAAAAAGGCAGTCTTTAATTTTTTAAACTCTCCGAAATTAACATTTGTAATATGTACTAACAAAATCTGCGAAAAACATACTGCAATATTTGTGTGGCTTTGAAGTTATCAAGCGAGAAATATGGCCAAATTGACGCTAACGCGGTTGCCATAAATGGGTTGTGCACATACCCATTCTCCACAATTTAATTCTTATTAAAAAGCGTAAAAATGCTACAGGGTGGTCAGGAAAACACAAACTGATAGCACAGAGGTGGACGGTAGTTTTGAAGGGAAAATTCCTAACACATGTTTGCACAACCGACCCGAAAATGCCCATGGGCCGAAGCGATCGAGAGGCGCCGCCCCGTAACATGCTTCGCGGTGCCTGTTTAAACAGCCGGTGTGTAGCGTCTCCGTGTACGCGACGTAAAGGAAGCAACCGGAGCAACTTTGCAAACAGATCAGCCTACAACCTTAGCGGTAGCATGATATAGGAAGTAGGGCGCGGGAGAACCTGAACCTGCGCCGCCTGTGAGCGCCAATAGATACGCAACATATAACCGCACAAAGCATTAAAACATTGCGATTGAATGAGATTGTATGTAACTTAACTTATATGACAACGGTTTTGAGAATCGTGAAATTCTATATGGGTATGCTAATGTGACCTACGTCAGTGATAGTGCAGCAAGGCACTCTAAGAACAAATACCAACTACACGACTTGCAGGGCAAGAAGTAAACGTCAGCGAAGTGGATTGTTTTTGCGACTGGACATAGCAAGAGTGCCTGCGATAGAATCGGGGTTCGTGTCAAGCACCAGGCAATGTTGTACAACCTCCGACGGCCCACCACTTCGGTGATCAAGTCGGCGTGAGAGATGGTTGCCCCACTGAGGACTAAACTGCCGAAAGTGGAACTAATCCACCTCCCGAAAGCTGACGTCGAAGCGGTCAGGGACATGAAAGCAAAGACGTGGTACTCTGTTTCTGTTGTGCGTGGAATTCAGTCCTGTCAGTTGTGGCAGTGTACGCGGCCCGACACTTCGCAACCACAGCTGTTTTAGCAAGAACAGTAGACGCAGAAAAGATATATCTTTGAGAGTAAAGCCTCCTATGGCTGCGAAAAGCAGATCGATGTCGCGAGCTTACGGTGCCACTGAGAAGAAACGAACAGTGATCGCTACAGGCAAAATGGGGAAAAAATGTTCCTCCTGGAAGTGCCAGGAGAGCGCCGTGACCGACTCAGGTCACTGTATGGTAGAAAAAATGCACGCTACAAGCGCCGAATGTGCGCACAGGATCTTGATTCGTTAAACTCATTTCAATTGTACCACTTTAAACATGTGTTCTTTCTTATCACTATTTAAGTGTGGTCCTCGGCAGCCCAGCCTTCTTACCAAGGGTAGGCACCGAAATTCGCTGACCGAGAAATCTGTATTTAAATTGTTGGCTTGTGCATGCTTCAAACTCACCTGTAATATTTTGTATGAATTCTTATTTTTTCACAAACTCCTGTCACAGTGCTTTCTCTTCACAGACTTCCGACATTTTTCGACCACTTTCTTGCCCTTGTTTGAAATCGGCAACGTCCTATCTTTTTCTACTCCCGTTACGGCAATTGTAAATTCAAAAATACAAAAATATTGCAAAGCAATTTTGAAGGGCCTGATAGAACGAATTATGAGCCTTGGTCTGTGAAATGTAGAAGAAAAAAATAAGATGGCCTTCATTTTAAAGTGATTTTCCAATTATTGCAAAATCGGTAACCTGTCTACATTTCAGTGTATTTTTTAGAAAGGCTATCGTTTTCAATTTTAATGACAATTTATCCAAAAAATAAACATACGCGTCCACATCATGTTAAAAAAATTGAATTTACAGTCTTTTTGAGATCCTGTTTTATAAAGCTCTGAATTGCTATCGATAATACATGTTTACCTCCTTTTATTTTATGTACAGTCTCTGCACAAAAAAATATAAAACCTAAGGTGACAACAATTTTTTTTTATATAAATACCCAAAGGGACGGTTTACGCAAGTCGCAAAAATGTGCGCGTATACCGACAGCGACTTTGTGATTTTCATTCCTCAAGAGAAATTTTATTTTCCGGAAAAAATATTCGAATATGTTTTTGCGGTTGTATAACAAGTAAAATATATCTCCTGGTAAAAATGAAAAGATGTCGACCGGATATGGTATTTCGATCCTATCTGAAGACGCCCAATACCAACAATCTCAACCAATTAAAACTTTTTTGCAGTCTTTTTTTGGGCGGGTTGTGCTGTCCCCGACGGCGGCGGATCTATTGGCACTCAAAGGAGGCGCAGGCTCATGTTACGACGCGTCTTACCTCCTATATCATGTTATCGCCAAGGTTGTAGACTGACCTGTTTTCAAAGTCGTTCCGGTTGTTTCCTTTACGTCGCTTAGACGAAGCTACACACCGGCTGTTAAAACAGGCCCAGCGAAGCATGTTATAGTGTGGCGCCTCTCGATCGCTCCAGCTCATGGGCATTTTTGGGTCGGTTGTACAAAAATGTATTATAAATTTTCCTTTCAAAACTACCGTCCACCTCTGCGCTGTCAATCTGTCTTTTTCTGACCACCACGTAGCATTTTCACGCTTTTTAATAATAATGAAACTGTGAAGATTGGGTATGTGCACGCCCCATTTATGGCAACCGCGTTAGCTTCAATTTGGACATATATCTCGTTTTATAACTTCAAAGTCACAAAACTATTGCAATAAGTTGTTGCAGATTCTGTTAGTATATATTATAAAAGTTAATTTCGGAGAGTTTCAAGAAAAATAGGGCTGGCCTTTTTTTTAATGATTTTCAAATTGATGCATCTTTAGTTAAATGTCCCTGTGTGAGCAATTCTTGTAAATTTCTCCCACTAACCAGGACAACGATATTTCATGCAAATATGAACTACATACAGGACAACACACTGGCAAAGTTGGAAGGCCTTAGTTTTTTTCAATACGAAGAAAAAGTTTTTGTTTTTAATATTGCCGCGAGCGCAGCTGATTAAGCAGGTAGCGCGCTCGTGGGCTAGTGCTACATGCTGACTTGGAAGTTCGTCCAGTGTGCCAGTACTTTACACAAAGTATCAGGCAACTAAAGGAAACGTATAAGGCTCTAGGAGACGACCCCGATTGGCTGCCTGTCCTAGACGCACTATTTGAAATAAGATCCTGTTAATATTTCTGTGTCAGCCGAAACTCGGCTGAGGTGTCTCAGAACTTGTTCAGTGTCTCTTATATTCTGTCGTTACGATAAATCTTACTGGCAATAAAGAAAAAAAAAGCGCGCTCGTGGCCTAACGGTTATCGCGCGTGCCTTCCACGCAGAAAGCCAGGGTTCGATTCCTGGCCGCGGGGACACATTTTTGTTGACTCTAACGTAATGCTCAGGAAAATTTGAGAACCGTGTTGCTTGTTCGAGGTCAGAATGTTCTACACACCGATCTTTCTACGCCGATTATTCCAGAAGCCCACGAGTATACATAGGGGCTCCACGTGGCGAGCCGCAGTCAGTTTCGCCCCAGCGTTCGACTCTGCTGTCACGCTGACTTCGATGTTCTGCTTTCCTCTGTTCCCCTCTTTTTATTTTTGATCACAAGTTCGCCACATTAAACGTCTCAGTCTCCCCAGTTATTCTTCGTTTCACCTTGTCATTCGTGACAATATTAAGCGTTATTGCTCAATGTACCGTATTTGCGATTTTGTTTCTCAAAATAACGACCCTAACACTCGGTAGTTAATACTTTTTGTCAATCCTTCCTATGCCTAATTTGTCAGTAAACATTTCTAGACCCATAGCCAGAACAGGTTTCTTTGGGAAGCCGCCCGAAATGCCAACATCGCACGATACGCAAAACGGGCACGTGACTGAGAGGGTGACTTACAAATTTGTTTCACAAAGACAATTTTTTCCCCAAAACAAGGATTGTTTTTATTCTCCTTGGCATAGAGCGAGCAAGATATTGTTTTTTCATCACAATTAAAACTGGTCACTGGACATGGTTGTTCGAATTTATCTGAAAACGCCCTTCACGAAAGCTTAAGCCATTCTTTTGCATGAGAAGCCTAAGTGATGTGCTCTGGCGCTTCACTCAGCTTCAAACTAGAGGAACTCTGTGAATTGTTATATAGAATCGACGATAACCGGATAAAGTTAAAATGTCGACTTCACCATTCGTCCAAGTGCGATAGTAAATGAAGCTAAAATTTCATTTTTAGTGCTATTGCGTGATTTTTTTTATGCGCCTTTTTTTAAATATTTCTAAATCATGCTCGTTTAACCTTAAATGCTACGCATGCGCAAAAGCATTTTTTTTTTTTTTAGCGGACGAGACAGTTACGTACGCTCTTTTTCACTTTGAGTACTACCGCCTCAGCGTGACGTCATAGACACAAACAGAATTCGAGCGAGTCACTTTTCTGCCCTCAGTTTGGGTTTTGTGTACCGACGAGTCCCTTGGGAGCATTCAGCGAGGATGGCGGTCCGAACCAAACGAATGAGTCAATAGAAACCACACACCGTAGTGGCTTTCAAAGGAAGAACTGGCGCTACACTGGCCCCTCTGCAGTCGTCAGCTGTGTTCTTTCGCACGGCGGCGGCTTCGCTCATCTTTCGGGTCTCTTCCTGTCAATGCCAACTGCCGACCACCAAACAAAACAAAATGCCGTTGAAAAACAAAAGCAAACTGTCAAAATAGTTTTTGTCTCTTCTCGCGTTGCTCTGTTTGCCGTCGCTCTCCGTTTCTTCTTTCCTTACCGCTGTTTGTCCACCGAGCGCTCGGTGTTTGGCATCACCCGAGTCAATCGCACCACTTCTCCACGAATGTGGGGCTAGTCCGTACAAATGCCGGGAGGACGGACCCCAAAAACGCCGGTGATATTTGTAACCCGTATCCACCTGGCCTCGAGCGAACCGGTGTTGATTTAGTCCTGGTACAACTCTTTGATCTGAAGCGCGGAAAGTTTAATAGATTGAGTATTTGTGAGGCAGTTAATTTTGTAGAATACTACCGAATATCCTAGTATTTCTTATAATCAAAAGTTGTGTATACTTTTTCTAGAGCGCAGCTCTTTGGCGCCCGTTGCCGGCTTGAGCGGCGTCGGCGTAACCGCGAGCCCCCCCCCCCCCCGAGGACCTCGAGGAGGACCTCGGGAGGGCCTCGGGTACCTCTTGTGACCTCGGGGAGGGGGGGGGTCACGTGACCCCCTCCCCGAGGTCACGTGACCCCCCCCCCCTTTTGTACCCTTCCCTCCCCCTCCTCAAGAGCTGCGCTTTAATTCGGCGTTACAGGGAGTTCTAAACGGCTTTCACTTTTTAATTGAATTAAGGTATTTTTAGTCGCAGGGCGTGGACACTCTCAAACATCTTATTATCGTGTTACAGCCAATGATTTCATTGGCTGTGAAGCAATAATAAGATGTTCGAGGGTGACCACGCCCTGTGCTTCACAGCGTCAAAGTACAGGGTGTCCCCCCAAAAACGTTACGTGTTTTCGTGTTTTTTACCGCAAGAATGAAACACACGGTTACCGTCCCGAACGTCCCGAACTTGCCGTTAAGATAGATGTCGAAGATTTCGGACTAACCTTTATCTCCGACGAAAGCTATAAGTGATTTTCTAACAGTTCCAAAAGGAAAATGCCGGCTCACAGAGCTTTCGAAAATACATGGGGCTGAATGGTGGCGTTTAGCGGAAACTAGCAAAAACGGGCCCCATTTTCTGACTGAAATGTTTAAAAAAATCACGCATAACTTTTGATGGAGATAACGGCTATTTCTGAAACGTTGGCATTTTGTTTGGACCACTAGAGCTACATTTGGGTGGAGAACGAGCGTTCCGCGATGCGTAGATTACATTTGCGGTATAAAACAACAGCAAGAACAACATTATACACTTATTGGGGGACACGCTGGAAAAATTCCCACGCCCCGTGTTTCTGACGCTGTCAGTAACTATAATTGTAACGCAAGAGATCAGATATAGAAAGGATTTCATTATTTGCCGATGCCACGCAATAGGTTTGTGAATCATAATTAGTCCGATTATATAGGTTGCCAAAATGGAAAGGTCTTGAGGAGAGCAAAATAATTTCTCGTTATGTTCTAAACGAAACCGAAGTGACAAAATGGCTAATGTGCAACATTAGGCTGGAAAAGTCTATATCAAAATAAAAATAAACGGCTTAAAATTTCATACCCAGGTTATATATTATATATATATATATATATATATATATATATATATATATATAGTATAGGGCTGGGCGTCGATTAAACATTTTAACCCGATTAATCGCCGCCCTCTAATCGATTAATTAATCGATTAATCGGTTGCGTTAATTTTTATAAATAATATATTAAAAAGAATGCAACAACTCGTCTTGCCTTTGAAGACTTATTTTACTCTCTTTTACACGGCGCAAAGGACATTTAGAATTGAGGATACATATAGTTCAACGATTCAAAAACTCAGATATTTTTGCTCCAGCTCCGAAGACAAAAAAAGGTTGTCCACATTCTCCGACAGGAAGACAAGAAGTCAGAGCTTGGGCGATGCTTTCTTCTTTTTTCACAGAAAGTAACCTCGATGAGAAGGCGTTGATTGTTGTCTGCGTTTTGGCGGATGGTCCTTGCTGCAGCTACATGGGTGCATCGCTTGTAGGCGATACTGAAGCGAACTTACGCTTCCACTGTACGAAAACGGCTTTTTGCAGATGATGCAGTGGACTTCCTTCGAGTTAAAAACTTCATCGCTGGAGTTTACTTTAAACCCAAACTTTCCAGCGAGATTGTCTTTGATACTCCTTAAGTCGTCCATTTTTATGGGCCGAATACTGGAACAAGTAACCTTGGCGTTGTTAGCTTCCCAGCTTGTTTTTCTGCTTGTTTGTCTTGCCTGGGCAGGATGTGTAATAGATCCTCAACACGTGAAGTTTCGCGGTCCTAAAGGGATCAATTGCGGGCCCGGCTTGTTCGTCTGGCCTACGGCAGAACTGTAATGTATATCCTCGAACACGTGACGCTTCGCGAGCGCGAGAATTGAACCTTCCTCATAGCACCTGGTTGGGAACGGACTTCTTTAACCGGTTAAAAAATTTGATCGCGATTAAAGCCTTAATCGATTAATCGGATGGTTAATCGATCAATTGCCCAGCCCTTAATATATATATATATATATATATATATATATATATATATATAATAGTATTGCACTAGAAGTGGGCGTATCAGCTTGGTTATGATGTCACGAATGGAAAATGGTAAACAAATGTAAAAATAAAAATAAATGTTTAATGAGGCATACCTGGGCCTGCAAGCAAAAGATGAAGCTAAAAATCATCCTGTGTCGGCAGCGGAAGGGCCACGGTCTCGAAGCAGCCCGTTAGTACTTCTTTTATTCACGCGGTAAGTTGAGGAATGTTTCGAACCAGAACAAATGATGACAGCAGAACATTCAATAAGAGTAAACAAATATAAAAAACAGGTCGAACGGGCTTTGAATTTGATTCCCCCACTCGGCAAACGCCTGTGTTCCCAACTCTTCCTCACACGCAAAAATATGGCATGAAAAAAGGTTTTTAACAAAAGAAATAAAAGAAACATTGGGGGACCGCGAAATATTGGATAGTTTTAGTCGAACAATCGACTTGCTTTACAATCTCTGCGCGCATTGACGCACATATGAAATAAATAAAATCCCGCGCCTATGTGACAGGCCCTACCCGGTAAGGTATATAAATAAACAAAAGAAAAATGTTACACAAAGCATAAGAGCGGAAAAAAAGAGGAACACAAGAAACAAGGAAAACACGGACACAGTGATGTTCGTTAATTGTTTCTGTGCCTCATCTTTTTTTTTCTCCTCTCTGTTTTACCTTCTACGATGATCAACCAACTCGCCCAAATTTCTGCCGTGTTAAAAAAGAAATATTACCACATAAAAATCCATTATTGTGCGTGGATTATGGTCGATAAAATTTCGCAAGCCGGAAGAATACCTGTTCGAACTAACTTTTCAATTTTATCGGGAACGTCGTCAATACAATCCCGCTGAAACCACTTCTTCCAATTTGCGCCGAAAAAAAAACGCTTAGATAATGCGCGAAATACGGCAAAGTTGCTTTTGCCTCCTCAAATTATTGAATATTGAAACTTTGTTGCAACATCATGATGATACTTCTATAAACTACTTAAACTTCGAGACCGTTATTCTTTCTCTTTTTGTGCGTAGATTTTTGTTATATTCGATTGCGAGATACTTAACTTTATATATGCAAATTTGTACAAACATTTGTGCTGCAGATGTAAATACTAAATCATGTGCGCTTTTTCTGTATTTTTTTTGTGTACACCGTCGTTTGTTTTAAAACGATGCAAAATTTTTGTGCCGATTCCTTCCAGTCAAAAAATAAACATTACCTGTGCTTTATATAGTCTTGATGCACATATGAAATAACTCTTTTTATGCGGGTAATAGTCTGACAAAGCTTGATCCATTGAAACTTGCTAATAAAGCGTATTTTAATAATCATAAAACCTTGATTTAATTTCGCAGCTCTGCTAGCTATAATAATGGGGTACCACAAGATAAAAAGAAATGGGGAAACTCCCTCTTAAAATAATTCTTCAAACGTGGGGTGTACTTTGAGTACGCCCCACGTTTAGCGTAATTTGAGTGTAATTTTAGCAGCACACTTAAAGTAGAAACGAGCAAGTTACGTCCACTTTAAACTTGAGCTTCCATGTAGTGTTAAAGATTGTTCAAAAAGAACGTCGAATAGCTTTGGATAATAAAACTCAAGTTAATGGAAATGGTAACCTAAATCGTTATATAATTTATAAAAGTTTTACTATGGTGATTTATATCGGTCCTTTTCCGCAAAAATATTGCCGCAAATATATTTGTATTTATTGTTTTGCCAGGATCTGTAGCCTTTTTTGTGCATTTCTGTCTTCTTTAAATCAAAAAGTAGTCAAAGAAGGGAGATTATATCAGGATGAACACGAGCAAAAACAAGTGCCCTTCGGAGCAGATCGAAGCGTTGAGCTTCCTTTCTATCTTTCACTTCGTTCGTCATTTACAAAATGTAATACTGCAAGCAAATTAAAATGCGGAATAAAAACACGATAGGAGAAAAGTAATACCCAGAATCAGAACGCAAAGAAAAAGCAAATAAAGCGTTTCTATTCATCTAAGAAATCAAGCTATTTTTGTTTTAGTTGGACAGGTTTCGGATCAATGACAAGTTTTTAATCAAAATGTACTTTTAATTTAGAGTACTTATTTATTTTGCGTTGTTATTACTATCACTGATGGGGCGCATCCATCAATCAATACGCCATCTTTTTAAAATGCATCTAGTAATAATGAATGACAATTTACTAGCAGCGGTGATTTAAATCAAATTAATTTGATTTGAATGAAAGAAGTTTGATTTATATAACATGAAAAACAAATTATGATTTGTTTCCACCTTGTTTTAAGCATCAGGCAGCTGGACTACAATTTATGTCAAGTTGGAATCTTTTGTGTGTGAGGCTATTACAAAAAGAAACCTCTCTCCTAAGAGCTCCCATAGCGCAGTGCGCTCTGAAACCGCAGACTCTGAGAGAAAAGACAAAAATGCAGCGCGAGGCGCTTTTCACTTGTATTATCACATCAGAAATAATAAGATTGCGCATTAGCCGTTAAAAATGCCATAGTTACTGTGGTTAGGACCCGCCAGTACGAGAATAATACTAGGCATTCAAAAAGTCATGTTGAGATGATGTGAAAAACTGAAGCGTGCTGGTAATCTATAGGGATAAAAGGAAGGCTGTTTTTCTTTTCTTCATCTGCTCCATCATATTCACGCCTGCGCAATGAGATGTTGATGCGAGCGTTTTGATTACCATAAAGCTCACATGCATCGGACCGCAGCTGTGTGCTCGTGCTCCTAAGCTTCATGAACAATGGCGCTATCGGGAACAATGGCGGAAAGCAGTCGGGTCCAACCAAACTTTCTTCCGAGTGTCTTTGAAGACATATACGCATGTGGTCCCATCCCACAAAGCGGGCTTCGTCAAACTGACAGTGCTTTGTGCGGAACGTTGAACGAGAATCTTAAATGGGCACTCAAGTAAATCTTGAAATTTTCTATTAATGGTGATAACTCAATCTACGGGCTCTAAGCATCATAGAAGGACCGAAATTACACTCATGGGTGACCGATTTTTCTATAGAAAATCTAATCAAAGATCGTGACACATCCTTCTTTGCGCACCTTGGAACAGACACCAGGGGTCGTACAGCGTTTTCGACCCATAATTGCTGCATTACGTCTCCTACATCTTAGTATTTGATGTTTTTTTGTCAAAATATAGTGTACAACGCGCCTAAAAAGAGCAATGTTAGTAACGTTCGGAAGCTCAGCGCAATCACCTATTGGTAAAAGTTTAGGAAGGTAATGAGGACCCGAAGATGCCACCCCCCCCCCTCCCTTCAAAACAAACAAAAAATATGCCCTGTATTTCTATTGCTGTGAGTTTACTACGACATTCTGCCAACTACTGGGTGTATCAAGGAGCGGCCAGTCTCTTTAAATCGACCGCAAAATTCGGTTTCTTAACCTATCGCGTTTCGATTTTGTACTGCGTTGGCCACAGGCGGTGCATTTTTTCTATAAAATTCGCGAGAAGCGGCCATACCTGAGGAAAAAAGTAAAAAAACAAAAAGGCTTAACTCCTATGGAAACGCAGTGAAGCCACCGGTCTTCAAACCATAGGGCGCCCTATGGTTTGAAGACCGGTAGCATCGCACGAACAAAATGGGGTGGGAGTAGAGGGCTTTCGCCAAATTTTCAGTTGCCGACAAACACAACTCCGTAAAAACAACAACATTCAAAAGGACGTTCTCGAATAGCAAACTTCTTGTGGCGCACAATACTTACATGATGACTTGTACAAAAATGTCCTTTTCATTATCACTGTCCGCAATGAACTGCGGCCACAGCCGAGAGGCTGCACACTGCTGCCTAGTTACACAGTTGTGTTTCAACTTAGCGAACAGTGTTCATGGAATATCGTGAAGTCACGCGGCATCATGACGTCATGGTACACTGAATTCCCGCTATACTTAGCGGAGAAATATTATCGCTAAATTTAAAGGATAAATATGACGTCACTTAAAGCTGCGACGTCGCAATAAAACGACACTCTGATTATACGCTAAAGAGAGCGGGGAAATTGTTATGTTATGTGACACATCGTCGCGTGACGCTGTACTGTGACACTGCGATATCAGGCTAAATTTATTCGAAAACATTTCCGGCTAAACTTTACTGACAACGACGTACACGACACACCCACGGAATCACCTACGCAACCATTCCAACGGCGGTTTTCAGCGAAATAGACAACATTCGCCACAAATCACATCTTGAAAGGTTTGATATTACTTTATGTAACATACATTGGTTAATACGAAGAAGATGAAACTACGGCTCAGAGGGGTATATGTTAATAAGGTAACAAGGCACGCGCCAAACCATGTTGCGGTTAGAAACGCAGATAACCGTGACTTCCCGATTGTTCCGGGTGAACCCTCCATGCAACCAAAGGAGGTGAACATCCTTCGACGTGTCGACATCAGACAGAAGTCGCCTTCATCCATAAATGTATGCCGCTTCGTCTCGGACCTCTAAACCTTGAGCAAGACTAACCCTGGTTGTTGAATCTCGACAGCCTCATCTAACGCGCGTCGTGTTTGTCGCCTTCAGAAAAACAACAAAAAGCTGTCCCTTGTCCGATGACCAGTTCGAATAACTTGTGGTGGACGTAAGTTCAAAACCCGTTATGACCGCCGGTGCGTGGAGTTCACTCAAGCACGATCCCTCTCCTTTCCACTGCAATAGACACAACCGATGCTTCTTTTAACGACGCAATCTCCAATTCGGGCTCAGGTACGTCGAGTTGGCGTACGTCAGTTGGCTGGGACAAGCGTGACGCATTCTTGAATTCAATGAGTTGCTGGCTGCCTATAACCCGACCAAGCTAGCAAGTTAGTCCCTCATTGGTTCGCGAGGAGACAATTACAGCTTGTTTATAATTGTAAAGGGTGTGACTGCTGCGTCGATACAATCCTAAAATGCCCGTAACTCTGCTTTTTTGGCGCAACACTTGGGGATCTATTAATCGGAAACAAAGATTGCGCAAAAAAATATGGAGTCTTCAGTGCCGTACTGCGTACGTCTCACCGGCTCCTGTGCGTCATTTTGAAAGAACAGACGTTATAGATCGCTCGAAAAGTTCTTCAAACACACCCTTTGGTTGAACTTGTTCATACAGCACAGTGATTGCTTCTCCGGCTGCTAAGCATTAAACTCATGGTCGGATTTATATTTTACTGTATATACACGATGTTTAATTATAATTTTAATATATCAAAATAAAAGCGGGCAAGAGTTAGACAAGTGCTATCTTCATCATAAGTTTACCAGGCTCGGCAGACATTAGATAGATGTATAGATAGTTTATTTAGTGACTGTCAACAGACGTGAGGACTGCTGGACAGTACACTTCGTTATCTACATGGCCGCTTGAATAAAAAGCCGCACACCAGATGCTCGTGCCAGGGGCACAATCGACTCACTGTAACACGTAACGATAGAGTACCTAAAACATGTAACATGTAACATGCAACAACAGTGTCGTTGGCAGAAGGACGCTAACATAAAAATTAAATATTTGAACTGTCAAGTTTCAAAAACATCGACTTATATGTCTATTGTAACCGTGTCATTGGACTGCTTGAATGAGTATACGTATAAAACGTTTGAATGCATTTACAGGATTTCCCAGATGGAACACGGAAGTACGGCGACGTCTATGGCTCATCTCAGTAAAGGGTACCGTGCACAACTTGGCGTAAAACTTTCATATCACGTGCAAGCCTCCTGTTGTCAAGAGACTGAAGGCTTAGGTATGCCGAGATAAAACTATCTCCATAAGAACAGATATGACCAATGAGTATATCGTATGTGATACGAATAAACTCCCGATGCACCTGTTCGATTACATTTCCATAAGTTAGTGCAAGAGTCCCCCACTTTTTTGGTTACGGGGTCAGATTAGCGATCTGTCGCGGTCTTGAGGGACGGCGGAAGAAAGTAAATAAAAAAAACGAAATAAATAAAACTAGGTTAATAATTAATCAAACACAGGAATTATTGTTAGAGTCACTATGAAAATATTAAAAAAAAACCTAAGGTCGGTTAATACACATACTTTAATTTGAAATTGAGTAATTAGCTCAATATTACGTTACCCAACACTTGTGGCCAAGAAAACTCACCAGGCATAAACGAAAGCGCATGGGAACTTTGAAAAATTCTCGCAGTACTAAAAACTAAGGAGTATGATCAAAATAATGCAGACAATACAAAATAGTTTTGAAAGAGGACACTAACCGCAATGCACAGTCCCGAATGGAAGAAGCGAGAAGGACGGAGCGACAGCCTTTCGCGCTCGTCGCGCCAGTCAACGGTCGTCAGTGGAAGCTCTCGCGGAGCTCGTGGTACGCTTCGAGAGCAGTGACGGTGCCAAGTGACCTGTCCGTTTAGTAAATAGAATTTATGACCATGTGTTTCAGGTAACCACGACATGTGGAAGTCGCGGAAGAGGCATTTCAAACGCCGCGTGATAACACAGAAAAATTGTGTTTTATCATGTTAATCTCATTGATGCAAATGAAGAGGCCAACTGAACTGAATAAACGAATAGCTGCGTTTGGAGATTTGTGTCTGTCCTTTGTCCCTCGTAGTTCCCCTTCTCCAGGGATTATTATCGTATATTGTTGTCTGCCGAACACTTTTGTGTAAATCCTGACATTACCGCAATACCTATATGAGGCTGGTTTATTTTATCGTGCCATCACTGGGCACCCGATACGCGCATACTGCATTGTCAACTTCGCTATCAGAGCCAGCGATTAGCACCGGATAATTCGCGTCGGAAATATCCGCGAATTCAATTTATCGAAAGGTTCGGCCACTTAGCACCGTCTCTATTCCCGAATCGGATTGCAGGTTGCGCGAGACCTTCCCCTGGCTATCGTGGAGTGATGCGAAGGGGGCGAGAAGCAGTCGCTCCGTCGATCGCCTTTATGTTATTGGAGAATGTGCATGAGGACACAATGGAGTTTTACCAAAAGGTCTCTTTGATTCGGCCAGAGTTCTGAACTAGTTCTGCCCTTGTTCAGAAGAGTGCAGGAGTCTGGCGGCGGCAGCGCAGAACCAGTGCAGCCACCGCGTTAGGACTGGCGCGCTCCGTTGAGATCGGCCTTCGAAGCGGAATCGATGGTGTCGTTGGCATGCGTTGGCTCTTGTTTCTCCACTCCACGTCGTAGGCTGCATCAAATTCTTCGCGGTTTGATGAGGTCGTTCGCGTTTCTTTAGTTTTAAAGTATATAAAAAATATATATTTTTTAATGTTTCCTTATATGAGTGTACTAAAAACGCTTCCATGCAGGAAATGTGTTTCTGTTTGCATTTGTAACAATTCCCGTCCGCTTTCTTCAGTTTCTATAAGCACTCGCGTCCTTCGACTGCGTATGCCATTATACAATTTGCATTCAACTCTCACTAGATCGAGGAAAGTATCTTGAGCCACGCACTACGACGATAGGTTCGCGACATTAGGAGGATTTCGCGTCAGGCAGCTACTGACGGAAGCGCTCGGTAGCGGTTACTTCGAAGATGAAGGACTGACGAGAGCTTCGCCTTGGCCAAAACAGTTATTCGACCGTCAACTTTGACGTCACGTTTAAGCGTTTATTCTGATTCTCGAAAAAGATCCCGGTGAAACTACCTAAACAATGTCGATTTTCCACGTTTTTTTTGTTTTTTTTCGCAGGTTTGTTAGTGGGTTGTTACAGATACCAGCGAAAAAAGCACGCGGTGTTTATTATGCTCAGCTATGCGGGAATGAGAGTGCCAGTGCACTAAATCTTAGACCTTTGCAAAGTATCAGAGTCGTAGTTCTGCACCAAAGAACGACCGAAGGCGGGGGCTATCAAAACTGTAATACATTTGTTGTGTCTTTTAATAAAAATATCACGTAGTATCAAAAATAAATAATTTACGCGAGCCAATATTTCAACAACAACCAAATGTGCGCGAGCAGATGCGTAAGACGCTTTTAAATATTCTATTCGTGCTAATTCCTAGCCTCCGTTGGGATCTCGCTTCCGCGTTCAGCAGGGGTACATTATTTTTATGAAGGAGAGGAAATGTAACCTCCGTCTCGGCGTTATGTTAAACATGGCAGACATTTCAGCAAGAGCTCCGAGAAATGGCACCGTGAATGTCGTCTGCTCTCGTCGTCTGCTCTCGTCGTCTACTTCTGTACTGACGCTGAACTGACTTCGGAGCCCGTTTAAGGTTTTGAGGAACTGGGTCTGAACCACGGTTTAAGATAGGCAGGTGGGGAAACGAACTCTGAAACCTGCCGCAGCGGTGCGACCGGTTTGTGTCCTCCTGGCGACTTCCGCTCGGCAGGTACCTTCGCCGTACGAGAGACGGCGCGGCGGCATACTGAACGCGATGGACTCGGGTTTGTATTGAACTCTGAGAGAGAACGTACTGTGTCAGCGATAATCTTTACTTTAAAGTGAAATTTACTAAATCCTGGCAAAATTAAAGTGCATCACGATAATTTATAGACATTTTCCTAAACTTCGATGCATTTTCCAAACCGCGTGAGTGGCTGGCAATGTGAATTCTTCTGCGAAGCATCGGACGTGCTCTTTGCTCTTCGTTTTGTTCGTCTTGCTCCTGAACGCGCTTAGGGCAGATGAATATGGCGGTAGAAGACGAAATTGGCTATTTTCGCTGTGTTTTGGCGCCTGGGGACGGCCAAGATGCACGCGGTATGGGCGGCTACTGTTCTATTCCAACCTGTCGGTCGGTTTAGGGTCCGTAAAAAAAGAAAATCGGTGATATTTAAAGCGGGCGATGTTGACTTCAGATGGCTCTGTCGTGCTGGACGCGGTATGACCGCAGTGAGCTACGACGGCGTGCCGCTGGCTTCAAACCACGTCGAACTGAAACTTACCTTGCTTGCACTTAAACGGCGGAAACTTATAAGCTAGATCGCCTAACACATCTGCAGGCGGAGTGAAATCGACGCCGTCGACGAATTCACAACACACCTCGGCTGACTTCTCAGCTCGCTTTCATTTTGCCATTTTGTCGCTCTGCGCGCCACCTTGCTTGATTACAGTGACTTGTAATGTAAAATATACAGCAAAACAGTACCTTTATATATTATATATTATTAGTTTGCTCAATTAAACTTGTGTGGTTCATGCAGAGTTTACGAAATAAAGTGTCAGTTGGTCGCGTTGCCTGTAAGATAAATAAGAATATTTTGTTTTCGTTTCTTGTTTTCGTCGCGCCAACAATGTGGTATGCCAGAAATCTTCCTGAAGTGGGGACACAATCACGTTGCCCAATTGTCTCTCGTTTCCTCACCTGCCTATCTTACACCCTGGTCTCAACTCGTTCAGAACCTCGGATGAATCGAACGCGTCAGTGCAGCGTCCATGCAACTTCGGGTTGAATCGAATACGCCAGTTCCTTTACTGCTGAAATACTGGGTGTATCAAGGAGCGACCAGGCTCTTTAAATCGACCGCAAAATTCGGTTTCTTAACCTATCGCGTTCCAATTTTGTACAGCGTTGACCACAGGTGGTGCATATTTTCTATAAAATTCGCAAAGAGCGAGCTTACCCGAAGAAAAAGTAAAAAAAGAAAGAGACTTAACTCATATGGAAAACGCAGCGAAGCCACCGGTCTTCAAACCATTGCCCGCCCTATGGTTTGAAGACCGGTACACTATTAGAAAAAAAGGGTCAGTATAGTCCTCCCTAAAGGGAGGAACGCTCTTGATACATATGTTCCTACGGAAAGGAAGAAACTTTCGTCCCTAAAGCAGGGGAGCAAAAGTTCCTCCGTCGCCTGCATCTCATTATGGCGGCCACGAATCGAGCAAATCGAGCTCAATAAGGCTTAACGAGAACACGAAGTCTATTGTACGGAGCGAGAGGAGCAGCAAATAAAAACGTAACACGAGCTTTCTGCGAACTGTATTTATTTCCGAAGCCGGCTTCCCCCTGCAGGTAAAGAAACTTCCGTTTTGAAAGCATGCAGTCACACAGTCGTCTCATCGTCAGCACTGCGATGTTAAACGGAGACAACCGGCACCCAGTTCGCGCACTTTGTCTTACCTTTGCTATTCCTCGAGCCACAATTCCTTCGTCAACCGTTGCGTCAACCGCACATCACGGAGGAGTGGTAAACCATTCGCCCGCAAAATCAAAAGCCGCTCTCAAAAAAAGCAAATCCGAAGCAGCCTCTTGGCTCATTTCAGCACGGTAACACGAAATTATGGCGTAGCCGCGTAGCGTAAGAGGAGGTTAAATCGCTTGCCACCAGATGGCAGGGTCAAGCAGAGTGATCGCAAGTAGCTAGGCTAGGTGGCGCTAGTTAACGCACAATTCATGTTCTGCAAAATATTTTATTTTCTCACGCAACCATTGCGCTTCGAGGACCCTCTATTACACACAGGTATACATTGTACGCGTCCTACGGTACAAGCATCAGCTGAACATACATAGAGCGCATACACATACATACAAACATCAATACAACAGCACACTAACCCGATCACTACCCCGAGCTCTGCGTTTCCGTATTTTATACTGGTCGTTTTGAACGTACGGGATTTTTCGGTGACTCCTAAGCAATAAAAAATATTCCCAGCATGATGATTTTGTCCAGCAATGTCATACATCTGAGAGTATTTTTAATGGCGCAGGGGATGAATCTCTTATTAACAAGAAACCGCTCGATCATGCCGTAATTATTTGAAAGCCAATAAATCGAGCCGCTCCAATGCGGTTCCAAGCCATGGGTTTGTTTCACCGCACGGCACTTCTGTAGCCAGTATTTCTATTGCAGTGTTTGTCTTTCTATTTGTGCTGTTCGCGCACGGCTGCAATTGCCGTCTTGAATTAATCTGTGTAGAAGCGGATATTCACTCAGCTGGAAGTGATGCTTCACGAGCGGCAGAGATCGCTTTTCGATCAACTTGAATGCAGTCAAAGCCGCGACTTGCGGCAGGTGTTAAGTGTACGGAGCTACCCCGTGGCGAGCTCGAAAACGACTAGCGCTCATCCCAGCGCGCCGCTTGGAGGGCAGTTTTCTCCAGGAGCCGTAGTATATTTAAACAGCAAAATAAAGGATAGCTTTTTTTCTCGATTTTACCTTTTTTTATGCTAAAATTTCAATGTAAATATACGTACTTTCCGTCATTTTTTCGTACTGTTCCAGTCTTTCCCCAGAGCGCAATCGCTCCCGGGGACCGACGGTCTTATTGGCCACTCTATGAAAGGAGCTTACCGTCAGGGTTGCCGTTGGTGGCTACTTTGCGCCAAATTGGCTACATTACGATCCCGTCTGGCGATGAAAATTTCACGTTGGCTCCCTGGCTACTTTCTGGCTACTTGGAACTCCTCTTTTGGCGCATTTACTAGCCATCTTTTTTTAATAATAGCAGATACAATAGCAAGCAAGCATATAGACAAGTCATTATTTCCAAGCTTCGCCGTCGTGGCGCCTCATGCGCCCGTGTTTCCTCCCTTGTACGCGCGGCTAAAAGCGCTATGAGTGGCCAGTGACTTCATGCGCAGCAGCTGACTCTGCGCGCCATCTGGGGAATACAGCGTACACCGAAAGTACTGTCTCCGTTATGATCGCTGCGCATCCGAAGTCACACTCGAAGGTGAAGCTGGTGCAGCCATGTGGACGGCGTAACGCAACGCTACGACGGCTGCGGCACGACAAGCACGATACTAAGGAAACACTTTTGCAGCCCCGAGGTGACAGAGCTGTTTTTGTGCCAGTGTGCTGATACCGTTGTTGCCATGGGAAAGCACGCAAGTGCAAAGCGTGCGTTCCGAGAAGAATGGCGAAAGGACAAGAAATTGAGCGGTAAGCTAAACGGAAACTATGCGTGAAGTGTTTAGTTGCGTGTCGCGTCAGCATCTCATGCGCATTTTTGTTACCACGTGTTACAGGCTGGATTTCATCTTGTGAGAACGGAACGACCGCTCACTGCAAATACTGCAATTGCGACATTCGGCCCCACTACAGTGACCTGCTCAAGCACGCCGAAACCAAGAAACACCGCGAGTCCGCAGTAATCCCAAGATTAAATGGTATGGCTACTTTTGGCTGCACTTTTGAGTTTGGCTTCTTTCAAAGATCTGCCCAGCAGCGACCCTGCTTACCGTTCAGACCAGCGTTCCAACATGATTATCTGCACGTCGATCGACTGCACCTAATTTCTCAAGTGGTCTTAAACTCTTTAATGTAAAGGGAAATGTCAACCTGCGACACCGCGCCTCCAATCACGGCCCTACCAGCGGCATCAATGCCCGACGGTTTACGTCATCTTATCTTGTTGTTACAGCACTGATACGCGAACACGCGGTCACATCAGTGATAATTCCAGTCTTCTGTTCACTAAGCACAACACTGCCACGGCCGCTTGATAAGGACTCCCCTTGGGAGCGGCCTGCCGTATGCCTCGCGCCGCCGGTGAGAGCGATAGTTCTACTTTACCCGCAGCGCCAGCCGTGGCGCTCGTTATCGGCGAAGAGACGCAGTCCGCCCGGCGCGGCCCGGTGTGGCTATTTAGATTGTTTTTCGTGAAGCGGCAAGTCTCATTTGAAACGAGTGCCAGATTGCATGAATGATGTGACAAATCTCTGCCGAATAAAAGCACATAATTCTTTCTGCGAGGAGCTCACTCAGCTGCATGCTGCGCGTTAGAGCCGCATTCAGCTGGCAGTATGAGCGAATTGTCGTTATCTTGTGCCCGTCCCCGTTTCTATTACCACTGTAATGAGTTATAGTTGGATATAGCTAGGCCTTATAATTTCCGATTTTAACCGATGCTCGAGCACGCTCGAGCTATGCCTTTATTTATCTATGAGGGACAATAAGAAACGGATTCTTCGTGCATAACTTCTGCAATATAAACTTCTTTGTTCACGAACAGATCAAGGGAGTCATATAGTTCACAAGCGGAATACCTTTCGGGAAAGAGGCTTCCGCGAAAGTCTCAATATATTCTCTGGAGAGCTGCTTAGGTCACCAGCCGAGTTAGCCAGAAGAGGTCTAAGGAGCTTCCCGAGAAAGAGCTCGCAGATTTCTTAGCTGTGGTACCGGTCTCTGCAGTTAGTACACCGCATCAGCGGGCAGTCCATAAGGTGTGGAAGCTCAGCGCTCGAGAGAACCTTGCCAATCCGTCCAGAACGACGAATCTCTGCCGACTGTAGAGCCCTCTCGACAAAGGTGCAGACGAGCTTGCACGGCCAGACAGCTTCAGGTCGTGGATAGCTGAGTCCTCTTTGGTCAAGGCTAAACACGAACTGATTTTCTCCGTCTGAGATTCATTTCCCTTAAGTTACAGCTTGCATTCCGGACACGTCACCTGCAAAGTTGAGCGAGTTCTACACATTAGCCTTCCTTGCTTTAATCTGTCTTGAAATTCGTCGCAGGTTTGTCGCAGTTTTTAATTCGCTCGTTCAGTCGTTTGGCTTGCAGTTGAAGGCGGTGCGCGTTTTCTTGGCATCTTCCATGAAGCCTAGCTGTCAAATTGAATGACGTCTGACATTCTTCCACTTTAAACTCTTTTTGCAGGCAAGGTTCAATAGCCACGCACTCATCAACAGGTGGTCTTCTTTCTGCAGGGGACTGCATTTTGCGTTGTTGGCTTCTACCGCTCGCATGCGACGTGGACGCGTTAGGTGGCACACGAACAAGCGTTCTGCGCTTCTTTGAACCTGCTGGTTGCATGTACAACGAATACAATGGGAATTGAGTCGGCACCGCTGTCGGTCGCAGCAACTTCCGCTTCATCCCTACTTTGTAGTCCTCCGCCTTAAAGGCCTATACGTACAACCTCGGCTTTCTGCAGGGAAGATAATCCGCATAGCGCTCCCCTCTTCTAAGCTGCGAGGGGGAGCCAGGTTGGGGCAAGGTAAAACGTAAAGAGGATATAGAAAAGGAGGTGACGGGCAAAAGTGGAAAGCGCGAAGTGTACGTCGGCGCTTTAAAATGAAGGGAGCACACGACGCTCCTGGAGCTTGGTTGCCACTGGCTGCCCTTCTCGCTGCCTTCTCGCGAAATGTTCTTCAACCAGGCATCCCAAAATTTCTCCCTAGACGGAAGCTCGTGATAGCAGAGTTCCGGATCTCTCGCAACATTTGACTTACAACGCGGCACGCAACAGTTTTTAGGCATCGCGTGCTCCGTAACCCATCTGCACACTTTAAAACTGTGCAGAGACAGACAAAAGACGGCTGTCTACGTCTCTTCTTTCTCATCCATCAGTGGTTATCGCCATGAAACTATAGAAACGAGCAAGAAAACGATCGAAAACACAAACCCCACATGCGAGCACAGGGTAAAACTGCGATATTTTCTCCGCGCAAAGCGGTGCAAAGGTGGGGGACAAGCGATTTTTGCGGCCTTTTGCAACCGCGACAGCACCTCGGTATCGGCCAAGCCAATGACGGGCAGATATTTTCTCTGGGTCGCGGAGCAAGAGCGCGTTGAGCGCCTTTTCTATCCGCTCCTCGCCTTATGATGTACCGCAGGAAAGACAACAAGCGCGAGCTCCGTGCTCTATAGGGCACATCTCGGCGGCGCAAGCTCTCGTGCGTTAAGAGTAGCTCCCAACGCTATGAGCTCGCGCTTCTACACTCTCAGAAAAAGGGTGTAAAATGGTGTATCGTTACACCCTTTGTCCCATAAAATACACCCCAAAACTTCATTTCGACGTACAGAGCCCTAAGAGTCGAACAGACGGCCCCAAAGTTTATGAGGGGCTTGATAACGGTGCGATATAACTTTTTTAAATAGCTAAAGTACGTATCAAAGACTACATAAAGAAAACACCGAGTTTTTAAAGTAGGGCCAAGAAAACCCCGATTATGTGTTTGTAGTCAGTAAAACGTACATTAGTTATTTTAATATGTTGTACCACAAGGCTATCAAGCCCCTCGTAAATTTCGGGCCGTCTGTTTGACTGTGAGGGCGCTGTACGTCGGAATGAGATTTTGGGGTGACAATCATATGGGACAAAAGGTGTAACGATACACCCCTTTTATACCCTTTTTTTCTTGGAAGTGTAGCCTTGTCTGCGGTACAACATAAGGTGAAACGGAGTATAACTTTCAGCTCACGAGACCACTCGCCGATGTGCAGCGCCTCCACGGCAGATGGGAGAAGTTCTCCTCTCACGCGCGCTCTTTTGTTTTCAGAAAAAATCGGCAGGCCGCACCAACAGGGGGGATCGAGAGGCCGTGACACTGCCATCACGATGTTGCTGCTATGTCGCTGACACACAGAAATACAGAACCACGTTGAACGCCGGTTGGCACTCGGCACGGGAAAACAGAACCGAACTCAGCACGGAAGGCACCCAGGCAGCCGGCAGGAAAACCTGCCTGCCTTGGACACAGTTCCTGCGATTTCCATAACGTCGAAAACGTCGATACAGTTCCGCATGGTTCCGCTACTGTAGTTCCGCGTAGGTCCGGCAATCCGCGCAATCCAGAGACGGCCATCTTACCCAGTGGACGTAGCGCTGCTGGCACTGCTCCGGAACTCCGCTGTTTCTAGCGGCTTCGTTTGTTCGTTTGAAAAAATTAGTGGTAAAAACGTCAATGCAACCGAAATGTTCTGCACGTTTGGACTAGAAGACTGAGTCTAACGGTGGCCTTCGTTGCCGCTGAAGCTCAATCAACTCAACAACATTTATTTAACAACGTGCGCGACGTGCTCAAAAAACGAAACCGAAAGAAGATGAGTGTGGAGGGCGAAAGCTTTCTCCCGTCTGCCTTTTTTTTATGTTTATACAGCCTAGAACTTGGTCTGCCTCCAAGGGCGACGAGTCTCCCAGCTGTAGATGAGCAATTTAGCCAGTGCAGTACAAACCGCTAGCCTGGGGTCTTTAACGTGCGCCACGCAGTAGTGACACACGACCGCACGCCGGTACGATGCTCATCCAGATCGAAACGGGCAGGGGCAGGAGTTACCGTCTGCCTGGAGAAGGAGGAAAACGTCTCGTTCCTTCCTTCTTGCTTATGTCCTTGGGGGCGCGTCAGTAGAGAGGAAGACGCGCCGGTGCTACCTTTTTCCTCCATTTTTTCTTAAAGTGCAGGATCAGAGCCCGGCAGTCGAGCGGCCGAGGCAGCCGAGTTACGATATGTGGCCAAAGAGGCCGAGGCCTGAAGCCCGCACGTTATCGCAGCTGATCACAGCCGCCCAGTGTACGTAGCAGTGTCAGCATCGTTTCGAAGCTTAGCGGTTATGACGGATGTGTTTAAACTTCTTTCTTTATGAATGTCGAAGAAACCACGGCAAAAGAAACGACTGAAGGACCGACCTCGTCGTCTTGGCCCCTGCGTAAACGGCTTAGATCCTGGGTGCCCAAATCTTGTTTATCAAACAGCGCGCTGATGAAGCTTGTAGCAATGATATTTGTATAGTTTTCCTTGGCGTCGGTGGATAATAAGGACTTTAATTTTCCTGCCATCGGTCAGGGTTTGTTTATACCTGTTTTGGTAAATAAAAAAATAAATTAAAAACTTAACGAAAAAAATAAAAAAACACCGCTCCTTCCAGGGATCGAACCTTCGACCACTTGGTCAGTAGTGCGATGTTCTACCCCTGCGCCAACCGAACAGGGAGGAACTCGATCTCCTCCTTTCATCCAAACTTCTGTTCCTCCCTTCTCTGGGCAACTTGGCCACAACAAGGAGGAACAGTCGCTGTTCTACCTTTCTCCTCCTTTTTTCTTAGAGTGTGGCTTCGCTACATTTCTATAGGAGCTATACGCTTTTTTCTTTTTTTACTTTTTTCTCGGGTAAGCTCGCTCTTTGCGAATTTTATAGAAAATATGCACCACCTGTGGCCAACGCTGTACAAAATCGGAACGCGATAGGTTAAGAAGCCGAATTTTGTGGTCGATCTAAAAGCCTGGCCGCTCCTTGATACGCCCTGTAGTTTCAGCCAGCTCAGGCGAATCGGAGAGTTTTATGCGCTAATAACCCGATGAAGAGTAGGAGACGAAAGCGCGCGGACAGGACGTCAGAACACCGTGCTCTTTTTCGAATGAATAGTGGTTAGACCTAAACCTAGCTGCCTGTCGTCTCCTCTGCACTCGTTGAACACGTCAGAACGGGGAATGCCAGCGTCCGACGTTTCGCCTTCGCATTTGAACGCGGTCGTCCAGCGCAGTGGAGACAAAGGCCGCCTTTGTCTTCCCTGAAATCGTCTCTGGCGTTAGCCCTACTCATTAGTCATTCCAACCAGAGCTCGCCGTTCTGACAGTCCCTGCGGGCTCTCTGAGTTTCTCGGCGCATTGTTACGAAGACATAAAGCAGGGGCCTAAGAATGGTAAGGCTAGCGATGTCAATCTTTAAATTATAATATGGCTAGAGGAAACAATTACGATGCAGTTTCTCTCGTTCTTTCTTTTTTGCGCATTTGAAGCGTGCCGCGGCGTCGTTTTTTACGCGTCTTTTGCACCGCTAGCAGCGGGTCTAGCTGGAAGCTGACAACGGGCAGGGGTTCAGTGCAAAGACTGTGGCCAGCCTCGCGCCGGTCAGAAAACTTCCGAGGGCGGGTCTGGACCGCGTGCCGGGGTTCGGAGACCCCTGGAGAAACAGAGTTCCATATTACAGACGCAAACACGCAAACGCGGCCGGACCAGTGAACAACAAAGAAAGAGAGCGCTGTGAGGGCTTCGAGATTTTTATTTTAGCCGTGATACCGCGCCAAGACAGCGCAATGCCTGATCGGCTACGTGTAACTTATGTCGGTGAAAATCAAGCTTGGAGTCCACTTGAACACCAAGATGCGGTACAAGAAATACGCTCTGTATCTGCTCCATGGAGAGGTTATATTTGAACACTATGGTCTCGTGTTTACTGTTAATTGACATGACTGCAGTTTTCTTTATATGAAGTTGCAGTGTATTTGTTATGCACCACTGCTCAATAGAACAAACGTCATTTTGTAACAAAAGGCAGTCTTGCACATTATCAACCCGGCTGAACATTTTTCAGGTCATCGGCGTACAATGATGCTTTTGAGCTTGGCGCCTTTGACGGTAAGTCGTTGATGAACACTAATAAGACGTGAGGATAGTCGTCAAGGTAAGTTGGCTAATTATCTAAAATACGTTAATTAACTTTTTATTTATTGGTTTTAAGGGTTACGTTGCAATTGCAGTGCTCACAGCAATCACCGTTACCACTTTAAAAAATTGCGAGAATGTAAAAGTGTTTTAAAGATCATTTTCAAATGTGAAATTCATATTTCTTTAAATTTAAAAATTGCTCGCAAAAGTAGCTCCGCAAGCCTTGCCCACAATTATGCTTAGAAGAATGACGTAGTTTTCTCAGTCGGGTGTAGTACGATTTCCTCGCGTTGAAAATCCCTGTCACAAAAGCCGCGCGTCATTAGCTCTACGTTTCGACAATCCCGTGTTCTATTACACCGTCCCGAATTCCCCGCGTGGCAAAAGCCCGGCACTCACCGCCCCCGTCTCACCCACGTCGCCCTTCAACCAGCATTGCTTCACCTCTTAACCTATTGTGTTGACGTTCTTCAAAGGGTATTTTAAGAAGGACCAACAAAAGGAGGTTAACTTGAACCGTAATATACGTAAAATGACGTAAAATCGGCACAATCATCAGCGATGCACTCCGCTGTCATGGAGGTAGCTCAGACACAAAATTATTTAGACTTTATACCTTGGTGGATAGAAAGAAAGATATAAAACAACGTTATAAGAATGAAACGTATTTGATGTTGAGATACGTATGGCGCCATGAGCTGCGGGCTAAAGCGAAGCTAAAGCGGCTTTGTATTTCACGATTTGAAGAAACACACTTACATTGTCTTTATTTGACCTCCTAAATCTCAAATATCGATTTTTTTTTTATTTTGGTGCATGGAGGTTGCAGAAAATCATTTTTAAGGTACTGCCAAAGGCACTCCTTCGCGTAGCGTGACGTCACAAAAGGAGTTTTCGGAATCTCCGCTCTCGCGCATCTTCGGCGCCCATCAAAGCTACGCACCCGAGCTCTTTCTTTCTTCTAGAAGGACAGAACCGGTGCCAGTGCGGGATAATTTACCTGGCAAGCTTGCGGTTGCACGCGCGGCCATTGAGCGACACACGCTTGGCTGCCGAGGTCACGTCTGGTGGGAGTTTTTTTTTGTATTTTCTTATGTTTAGCTACCTTTTCAACGAGAACGAAAGTGAGCACGGTGAAACCTGTTTAGAACAAACCCACATACAGCGAATTATTGTCAATATCGAACTCATGAAAAATTTAAATAAAAATGCATGTAAAAAGTACTTTTTAAGCATATTGGCTATATCGAACTTTTTGCCCCCGGGAGGCTTCCAAAAACGTGCAAACAATCGTCTTCTAGCCTGTCCCTCCTCCCCCCCCAAGAAAAAAGTCTAGAATAGAAAGTAAATTTTAAAAGCTCAAGCCGCGAACAAAATTGACAAAGAGAAGCGATTCAGTAGGGGAGAAAGCTAAAAAAAAAACACTGCACGCACGCACAGAAAAAAAAAAACTTCATCCCAAAGCGGTTGCCTACGAAGAGAAGTGATTCAGAAGGGGAAATAAGCTAAAAAAACAAACTCTGCACGCATGCAAAAAAAAAAAAAAAAAAAACTTTTTAGCGTTTTGTTACAAGGTGGAAGCGAAGAGATGAGAGAGAAAGAGAAGCTCTCGCCTTACAACGAACGCATCGTGGAAGCTCGTTGTAAATGGTTTTGCTGTATCGAACTACTTCATCGAACTGATCGTAGCGTTTCCTGCTGTTCGTTATAAACGGGTTTGACTGTATTCAAATTTACGGAATAAAACTACGCTAGAATCAAGCTCTATCTTCACAAGCTTCACATTAACAGTTTTGACAGAACCCACTACGTCGCAACTGCTAATCCGCGCATGCTTCCTTGTCGACAAAAGCTTTTGTTCAGGGTTTATTAATAAAAGCTGTGACTTCATAAGTTTTGCCAGTAATTGATGTTTTTTTATTGTTTAACGTCGGTAGACATGATAGCGCACATCACACGCCTAAAAAACTGCAAGTTTTCTCCAGTTATTATTTACTTGTACAAGGTGCGGCATAATTATATTGCACAAGATAACGTGCACAAGTACTGTCTTTTAATTAAAAGCAGACAGCCCCTCCCTCAGGTTGAGGACCAGGCAACTTGACACGGGAGATTCGCGTCATAACCTTTTGAAACCGGGTCGTTTAAAAGTGGTCCAAAAAGGGTAAGGCGTTTGCCGCGGGGAATTTTACACGGGGCTTTTGACATCGGGTGCTCTCGTGCACAACCCGTTTCAAATTTCAATCATGCCGTCGTTATCTCGGCACCGTGTTCTTGGTGGGTGCGCCGACGCCAGAAGTCTCGATTTGACTAAAACGACTCGGTCACTTTTTTTAAAGCGTCATTTGTGCAAGGATTGCGGCGCTTTTGGCGCGCACTCCTTGATTCTGACTAAAAAGCTTTAAAATTTATCAAATAATATCCTAGAAGATATTACATCTTCGCAAATTCTTTTGCTTTGTTATCTCTTAATCAATACTGCAATTGCAATAAGACCCCTAAAACCAATTATTAAAAAGTGAATTAACCGGTTTTAGATCATTAGCAAACATACCATGGTGAATTTTCCTTCATTTATTGTCCTTCATAACAAAAGAAAAAAAGCAGAGACTGGGAAAAAAATATAAATTTCGGGCAAGTGCACACGACTCAGAACACTGGTACTGGTTTCATTTCGCGTCGTCACTTTTATACATTCGTCCACCCTCCTCCCGACAATTGACAACAAAAAAACACTCGAAACACACACGAGTAGAGCGGTCCAACAATTCAAAGGATCCAATATTAGACCCATTGACTTGTTGGACCTCTTGACCTGTTGAACCATTTCACTCGCCATGGACCTTCGGCGATATCGTCGCTTGACCAACGCGTTCTAGTCCTGGAAAGAAAAACAGAAATCAGTGACGCGACTGGGCCATCTAAAATCAATCGGCAATTGTCAGAGTTAACTGAAGAGCTTATCTGCTCTGAAACATAGGTGTGCTGGCTCGGACACACAATCACGTAGGTCTAATCTACTTTTCTTTGGCATTAAAGATAAGGGAAAACGGGATGTGGCCGGAATCCGAGTAGCATATTGATAAACTATGCGCTGATTTGCTTCATAGAAGTGTTTAGCCGACTGAAATTGAGCGAGAGCATCGCATGAACTTTTACAAAAAAAAAAAGAAGTCCAGAAGTTTGAAATTTTGTTTTTCTAAGAAAAAGGACATCGTGATATCCGCATATAAGCTGAAAGGCTCTGCTTTTACTGCAAGTGGAGACTTCGTGCTAGAAGTTCGGCTTGCTCGTTGAAAGCTGTTAGACGTTGGTAAAGTTTAAACTACGGTACGATAAGCTGTGTATTGGTGACCGTACATTTATTTACGATCAAGCCTCGCAAGACATAAAACAGAAGAGCTGGGACTAAGCGCGTTCCTCTGCTGAGAGTACTGCGGAATGAAATGAAGCATCCAAGCCAGCAGCTACGAAAATAAATAACCGTGAAAGGCAAATCAGAATTTTGGTTTTAAACTGCCGCAGCGTTAAAAAATGAAGTATTTGAATTATGTTGCCTCACTTAAGCACCTGACCCCTCAATCGCTGTGGGAACAGAATCATGGCTTGATGATTTTGTAAAAGATTGTGAAATATTCCTCCGGGGATATGCAGTATATCGCCGTGACCGTCATAGGCACGGCAGAGGGGTGTTCTTGTTTGATTGCTGGTGAGTTGCAGAGCACTCACTTTCAAATTCAAGACAGCTTTGTTGAATCCGCTTTGTCTCGCATTTACGTAAAAGGGGAAAAAATTTCAGTTGGTGCTTTTTATAGACTCCCTAAATCAGGTCTTGCAACAATGACTGGTTTACAAGAAATTATTAACAATATGCCGAATGAGTGTGTAATTGGAGACGGTGATTTTAACCTTCCAGAAATAATACTGAACAATGGAAATATTAGCGTGCCAAATGCCACCTAATACAATAAATTTGAATGTATTGTCAATACATTTGGTCTAAACAATATGTAACCCAGCCTACCAAAAAAAAAATAACATTCGACTTGGTAATGTGCCGCCTCCCGGATTGCATTGAAAACGCAAGAGTAATCCCTGCAATAAGTTATCATAATGCCGCTTCTGCTGAAATATCTCTTCCCAGGCCTCCAAGGCACACCCATAATAAAGGAAAAATGTATTTATATAACAAAGGAAATTAAACTTCTCTCTCGCAGGGTCTACAGTCGTTCTATATAATAATACAAAACAATAGAGGATGGTGCAGAATATTTTAAACTTTAATTAGACTTGGACCATTTTTTAAATTGTTGCAGCAGTTGACGAATAGAGCTGAATGTAAAAAAATGTAAAATAGTTAGATTTTTGAGAAAAAAGCAAGAAAGAGAAAGTATAGGCTATGCCATTCACAATCCACAACTTGATATAACAGATGCAATTCGTTTATCTCAGTGTTATTTTTGAAGCGACTTACATAGAATAGTCATATTAATTATATAACAAATAAGGCAAACAGCATGTTAGGATTTTTATGTCGTAATTTCCGTCATTGCCCAAATGACCCGAAGGAAACTTTATATTTTCCTTTTGTTCGTTGAGTTCTCGGATATGCATGCATAGTTTGCGACTCCAAACCTAAAAGTATATTGGATAAATTAAAACGAGTACAAAGTGGCTGCGCCAGATTTGTCTCAAATAATTATACGTTCAAAGCGAGCGTCACGACTATGAAAAAACAGTTATACTAGTAACTGCTCTCATGCAAACGGAAAAATTGGACAAACGTTTTTATTGTCTATATAATGATAAAAATTGCATGAATTAAAAAAAATACATCCGATGTCCTTTCTACGTGTCAGAAAGAGTTGACCATCAATACAAGGGTGCAACTATTAACTCTTGTTGTAGATAATTTTTATTCGAAAAGCATTAGTATGGAACCAGCTTAATGAAAATCTGTTTCCCTCTACATTTTCACCTGAATTTCTTTTTGGATAACTTCTTCCTGCAATATTGCCTCCAAGGCGATGCAGGTATTCTCAATATATAGGGTGGCTCAAGTCACCAGGCTCGATCTAAAATGGACCGTAAAAATCGACGCCTGCACGTAGCAATCTAAACTTTTTGTCAAAGGTGTATTTCACAGGTCGCTTTTCTCTTGTAAAATTACAAAGCGTAGTTATCTTTCTGTAAAAAATAAGGCCAAGAAACTTGCCTGGGTCAACGGCGGGTGGCGACGCAGACGACCAAGTGGAGGTGCGGGTGTGTTTGCCGCTCCTATTGATAGATGGCGCTACCTCCTTATTTCGGTCAGAGATCTGGTTTCGGTTTGCTTTTAAAGAAATATCGAAAGTGCCCGCGTCGACCGTGGTTTATTGACACGAACATAATCTTTCCTGTAATCTACCTTTGGCTTGAAAATAAATGCAGACAATGATAGCAAAACTTCAAGTAACACAAATAAAAGAAAACGCGGTTGCATAACGACAACGCTGACGGCGCTCTTGCAGCCAACGGATTTCGTCTGCGTGTCGTCTGCTTTCTTTCGCTAGTCGGCTGCACCTTCGGACGCTGCTCCCGACGCCATCTATCAATTCGAACGCCAAACACACCCCGCTACTGGACCCCTGTCGTCTGCGTCGCTGCCCGCCGTAGACCCTGGGAAGTTTCTTGGCCTTATTTTTTACAGAAAGAGAACTACGCTTTGTAATTTTACAAGAAAAAACCGACGTGTGAAATACACCTTTGACGAAAAGTTTAGATTGCTACGTGCAGGCGTCGATTTTTACGGTCCATTTTAGATCGAGCCTGGTGACTTGAGCCACCCTATATAAATAACCAATACATTAAGTATCAGCATTTTTGTCCTAAATTATATTAAACCTTCACCAGCTCGTTTGCGCCCTAACTTTTTGTTGGTCTACTTAAAGTATTTTGTTAGTTACACTAATTTTCCAAACTTAAGTTCGAGAGGTTTCTAAGAACGGCTAAGGGGTTAATTTTAACTTATTTATTGCTGCCTTGTGAATTTAAATACAAATCGTTACTCTAAAACATTGTAAGAAATGACAGGTGACAAGGTGGCAACTGGCGAAAACTAACAACATACAGCTAGCAAGCATCCTGCCATGCTCAAAATTTCGGTCTAAACCGTCTCCGACAGAAAACAAACAAAGTTCACGAGTTTGCTAAACACTCGTTAATAACGATATAAGAACTAAATAAAATATGTAAGGAAGTTATAGCGAGAAGGGAAGCCCAAAATTGGTTCCCCTTGACTCTCCATGAACTCGTGCCTCGTTGGACTTCTTGACTCGTTGTACCTTTTGACGCATTGGACCTCTTGACGTGTTGGACCTCTTGACGTATTGGACCTCTTGACACGGCCCGGTTGCCTCTCAGCCAAATCGCTCGCAAATTCTTTCTAGTGTAGGCATCTTCTGGGTATTGAAACCATGGTTGCAATCACGACGGCTGTAGAATGAACAGAGCAGCGGGGTCGCTTTTACAGGAACCAACATCTTTATTCAGCATTAACACGCGCGAACCAACGAATCAAGCCATATAGTTGTCGTGGGACGCCAGGCCTAACGCCAGTCTCGCTACGAAAAAAGAAGCATCCGTACAGCACTTCTGAAGACGCTTACTTGCGACAGTTGTTTGTTTAAACTACGTCGGTCGAGGAGATTTTTTTTTTAAACACCTCGGGGAACGCAAAATGACTTGAACTCTTAAAATAGACGAGCTCGACGAGATGCGCTCGTTGAGCACTCCGCAGACGCCGGCAGCCATGTTTGTTATCGTCTGAAACCAATGCGGAAGAGGCGATCTTGGGATACTTTTTGAATCACAATAATCCAGACGCCAATCATCTCTCCAACCAATGAAAACCGAGAAACGGAAGCATAGATTAACTCCGTTCCTGGGCGGCGCCATAGGAGTGGGCTACCTTCCACCTAAATTGCGTCTAACGGCGTAAATATTGCACCAAATGTTTTTCCGCGAAAACAAAATAAGAAAAACAATACATGTCCCAAATAAGACCTTTTTTCTTTTCATTTCAGTGTTTCTTAAGGGAAACTCCTCCTTGAGAATCTGAACGAGAGCTTAATCCTCAACGACGACGCTGCTACCTCCCCTAACTTTCTAGCAACAGCAGGGAGGTCCCATTCCTTTAAGGTGAGATAACATTCCTTCGACTTTTTTGAATCAGTGTATCTCAACCATTGATGCTTCACGGAGCCCTTGTGGATCGTCGGAGATGATGGAGGACCCTGTTTGTGGTGAGGGGAAGGGAAATGTGTAGGTTAATTATAATAATAATTTAATAAATGAATGTAACTAGAGGGTAGGTGAAGTAGATTTGCCTCATTAACATACACACGAGAAAACCTACACGGAAATGGGAACGCTTCCTCTCAATGTAAAAAAAGGCAACCTTTATTGTCGGGCATGACTGATGAGGCAGGCTTCGCGGACCCCTAAAATGCCTTCGCGGACTCCAAAGGGTTCACGGATCCCCAATTAAGAACCGCTGCTTTAATTCATCATTGAAAGGTGCAAACAACAAAGTGATCCCGTTGTCTGTCTGTACGGTAGAATAGCAAAACTTCCCGATTTATCCGTTTGAAGCAAAGTCAACTTCTTTTTATCAAGCTCATTTTATACCTCATTTAACTCTCTAAAATTTTTATAATTCTCTTTCTTCGTTCTTACTAAAGGATCAACCAACCGTTACACGTTCAGCAAGGAAGCATCAATAAACAATTTTGCGATGTCCGCCAAGCCAGATAAATACATGGTGAAGACAACACTCACCTTACTCTCACCTCTCTTTTTGAATATGTTCGAATTCAAATCAAACATATTGTATATTTCTAGGCTTGAACGGATCATAGTAGCACTGCTTGAAATCTATTGCGAACAATGTTTAGCCGGTCAGTGAATGTTAGAGACGGCGCCAGTGAGGCACACCGCTGCGAATGCGTTTGTTCGGCTTTTCAAACGATTATTTAATAAAATATTGTTATTACTTTATATACCCTCCTTCCTCTCATAGATTCCACTCACACACACCCTCATTAACTATTTTATTAAGTACAACGTCCTTTCTTCAAGAAGAGCAACGGTAACAATCCCTGCCTACAAACAAATATCACCTCTTCAACACTCAAACTTCTCCAAAAAATTTTCTGCAACACACCTCTTATTTCAACTGTCTTTTTTAAACTATGACTACAAAACGAAAAATATAGTTGTTGAAGTGCATTACTATTTTGTATTCATGACGTTTAATAAAAGAAAACCGGTGCTAGTGGCGTGACATTAAATGCTTCAGCGGTTTTCAATGCTCATACCGAGGGCGCATAGAGATACCGGGTCGCGTATAGAGCCTCCGGGCGAAAATTAAAATATATGTATAGAGAAATGGATTGACTAATACATGCCTACTTGGCTTCAAATTATTCAAATATATGATGTGTAATTCTCAGTTCACAAGCTTTTAAAACTAATCATAAAAAACAACTTAGACTACAAATCTCAAATGACTGTCTCCATGGTTGGTCAGCAGTGCAGCCCAATACATAAGCAAAAAAGAGTGTCCAAAATATGTCCCAGTGTAATTGACGCAGTAGCTACTAGATGGCACGCACTTTGGGAGTTATCTATTTCTCGGTCACAAGGAAGAAATAGAAAAAATAGTTACAAATGACCAGATTGAGTGTGGCGCGAGTGACAGCGTCAGCTTTTGCGTTGTCGAAAAATGTGTTTTAGGAGATTTTATTGATAAAGTGAGTTGACGCTCAACGGGATCACGAAGTGTTTGGGTGCAAAAACTGCCATATTTCGCCAGAAAAAGACAAGAACAGCCACCGCGCTGTAATAGCAAAGAGGAGTCATCTGCTCGAGCCTAACGAAAGTGAGAAATGTCGAACGACGCCGAGAAAGATAGAGAGATAGGGAAAATTACTTCCAGAAACTGGAGGGGAAAAAAAGTAGAATTAACGAGCGGCTTCAAAATGCCATCTCGATTGCGCTTTTCCATCTCAAGGATCGCGATGGAGGATCGTACAGCATGATCAGCTCAAGCCCCCTTCGCCCACCGATGCATCGCTTCGATTTATTTGGTGCGACGAAACGTGAGTCCCAATTTTTACTTTTATTTTTTATTTATTCAGTGTAGGTTCCATTCAGTGCAAAGCAGCGCCAGAATGACCGTTGCGGAAGTGAAGAATTGGGATAAACGGCGGGTGTTCACTCTGCCTGAGATTGATTGCGCTCGTGTTTATCTTTGGCCGAATTCTAAATACGCTGGTTTATTAACACAAGCCTTGTCTATTAGCTATCTTTTATATTAAAAATAAAACGTAACGCTAGACTGTTATTTTTATATAAAGCATGTAGGTGCATGGCGGTCATCATTAATGCACGAATAAAATTATACTCCGTACGGGGTATTTGAACTTGGGATCAAGTAATTCTTAATCAGATTCTATACCAGGGGTGGCAAAACGGACAAGGGTAAAGAGTAAAAAAAAAAAAAAAGAAGAGGAAAGGGGGTTTTATTTTATTTCTCAGATCTCAGTTTGGGGCCACAAGGAATTTCACTCATAAAGCACCTGCTCGTTGTGTCTCTTCACTTTGCGTCCCTATTCGTGACATAATCGCATTGAAGTTCGGCTTGACTGACGTCGTTGCATCCTAAGCAGTTGTACGTAGGCTGACACAAGATGGTCAAAACGAGCGCCATCTATTATCCTAAGTATCTTTCCTTTAAGCCAAAGAGAGGGGAAGGGGGGGCGCTTACCAAAGAGAATATTATAAACGCGTTACTAGAAAAAAGTAAATAATTTCCATTACTCCTTAAACACTCAAAACTTGACTAAGAACGTTACTCGTTACCGTTAGTAAAAACTAACGCATTTCTTCAGCATGAATATGTCGTTTATAGGAAGCAATAGTCACTTTTGATATTTGTCGATGATGATGCCTTACTCTTTAACGCGTTCATTTGGGGATCACTGTGGCCATACTGACATGTCTTATGTAGAGGTTTAATGGTACATCTAGAGTTCGCTCGTCTTGCAAATTAGAGGCGCGACCTGGGGCGAAAATTAGGTTGGGTACTTGTGTAAGTACCCTCCAGAAGTACGTATTTTCCTGGTTATAGTCCGCGGACTATGCATGTTTAAAAGTTATAATTTTAAGCCCTGCGGACAATCTACGCATGCAGACTATAGAGGAATAATGT
>JAZHYW010039561.1:0-21809 GCA_037355805.1 Ixodes ricinus | reverse complement strand
AATGTGTGTAAGGCGCCGTCCCATATCAAGCTTACAACGTGCCTGTCGAGAATAAAACGTGCCGGAAAAGATTGGCAGAACACCTTCAGATAATTTGGGGGGGCATTGCTTTGTAGGGTGGTAGGCTCTTTATTTATGTTGTGAAATATTCGGTTAGTAATCAAATATATATATATTTTTTTTTTATAATGATCAATAAATTTTACCTCATAAAGTTAACATAACCGCTTGAGACCGACGCGGAAGGACGATACTCGGAAACTACGCGAGCTGTGGAGTCGTAAAGTGTTTTTCTGTTTGCTGATTGGCAGCAATGATCGGCTTGCAGGGCAGCATAAGGACTTTAGTGCTCTCATGATAGATTGGAAGTCAAATGCGCGAAATGTTCAAAAAGAAGAGATGATTAATGTTATTTTTCTAAATCATCCCTTACAGAACGACTTACTGCCAAAAGAGATGCGTAAAGATGCACGCAATGAAATTCATAAATTTACATAAATAGCGCAAAGGACAGACGAATATTCCGAAAATCTTAGCGTAAATCAAATTTCATCAGCTTGCATGAGTCGAAACTTCGCTGGATACTGCATCGGGAGGTTAATGTTTATTCGGTTTTACCTGTACTGTTTTGGGCCCTCAATTTACAACACTATCTTGAATAGTCATGCGCCCTAACATTTCTCTAGGCTGCCATATATCATCGCGAGAACTGTTATAAATACTGCACAACTTTACAATAGGACATCTATTGCTACTGTTGCGAACCTACATTTCACCAGAAAGCTGAACTGGAAATATTTTGATAGCTCCTTTAAGCAAAATACAGAGCGGGTCGAAACCTGGCACTAACTTGAGAATGATCGCTCGTCTGGGACTTACAGCGACTGTCAACGTGCGGCTGTCCCTCTGAGCTCACTAAAATCTTTTTTTTATGCTCCTTCTTTTACGTATCGTCATATTAATAAGTCGCATTTATTCATTTCAATACTTCTATTCTCGGGGACATCTTCGATGCAGTTCAGCAACAACGAAAAAATGTTCGGGTGCCTCTAATAATGGTAAAGCCTCCTCCAAAACAGGCCCACAATTTGGCAGAGATACACACCTAAAGTAAACGCAAGAAAATAATCTATGAAAAAAAAGACTAGTGACTACCAACGAAGGGACAGTTACACGAAGGACACCAACAAAAAGGCCCAACCCACCAAACAAACAAAAACTAACTTCGTAATAATGAACACAAAAAAAACGGGAGACACGGCATAGAGAAAGAGAAGACAGGACCACAACAACAGCTCGCCTTTGCGATAATTCATACTTTAGAAATCATCTTGGCGGCCATAGCACAACCCACAACCCGAACTTTGCCACGCCCGGCCTTTACAAGGAAGACCACATGATTGGCACAAAAGACAACATTGTTGTTCACACTGCAAAAATAAACGTGTCGCCGAATGCGTAAGCAACGTTCACACACTTGCAACTGAGTAGGACCGAAAGAGGCAAGACAGGAATTAAGCCTCTTGCGACGGCGTAGGACCTGCTCCGCAGCAGCGCATCTGGTCCTACGCCGTCTTAAAAGGCTTAAAAACCGGTCTTGTCTCTCTCGGTCCGACTCAGTTGCAAGTGTGAAAACGGCGCTTTAGTCTCCACTAAAATGTTGTTTTAGTGCTTACACTCAAAAGAAAATCTGGTCGCATATTTTGAAACCTAAACCGCTTTCTTAAGCTCCCCTAAAAGGGTTCTTCGTGAAAAACATACGGGGTTCTTTAAGCCCCCTTTTTATGCAGAAAGGTTCGTCGTCGCCCAGTTCCAGTGCGCCAGGAGACGACAGTGTTTCAGGCGAAACAGTTCTTCACGAGCTGAAAAAGTTATTGGAGCGTCCAAAAACCTTTCAAGAACTGATTTTTATTTTTTTTTACATTGTGGTATCAGTGTATAGGATGCCAAAGTTTCAGTACTTACCGCTACCTCGTTTTCAATTAGAAAATGGCACCTGTTGCCGGTAACAACCGCCATTTATCTCCACGTATTTCCGGCCTTCGTTGGTGGCCATCTTCATATTGAAAATTTCCGGAAATCACTTATAACCTCCGAATCCGATAACGGTAAGTGTTGAAACTTGGAAATCTTGTCCCAAACGCTACCGCTATATTAGGATGGAGACTGAGCACTCGGCCATAAGTTGTTTATTTTTCCGGTGAGAAAGGTTTGTCTTTTCTCCCAAACGTCCGTACAGATGACTCGTCATCGTAGTCTCTACAACTTCAGGGTGCACTGGAGGTGCATCACACAATAGCCAGCCGGCAACAGCAAGGCGGCGCCAGCAGAGTGAGAGCGCACGGTTATACCCTGTCTCGTTGTAACTTGGCAAACGGTGAACGATAAGCCCCACATTGCGTGCCGAAGGCTTCGAAATGCGCGACGTATACGAGCGCAACCCATACATAATGGAGCATGACGCAGCGAAAAGCCTGATACTTCTTCGGAGTAGAGGCGCGCTCTGGTGATAAGCAAGTCACGTTCCCATTGGTCCGCCAGGGCCGTAGCTTCCGCTGTACTGGCGTGTTACGCGATCACGACTTCCTGGGATACCCAGTATATCTTTCTTCAGACACTAGGCTAAGCGGCGCCACCAGAGTCAAAGTTCACGTTTGAACAATGCAGCCGCCACTCCCAGGGGTACCCAATATTTCTAGCTTCAGTCGCTAGATGGCGCCAAACCAAACAGCACTGCAGGTTGCCTATGCCGAGTCAGGAAAAAACATCGCGCGGCCGCCAACAAGTCAATCGCTGAGTGTTCCTCTGAGCGGCATTGCCTTCCGACTATAACCACCGTGTACGTTAAACAGCGTCCAGTGTTTGCTCGCACTAACTATTGCTCAGCCCCGCGTATCATCGTTATCGTCCCACCAGATACACATTCGTTGCGCCCTTTGTTTTCGGTTTCCAAACACAAACACGCCTCAACTAGTGTCCCCGTGCGCATCTGTCAAAACAAGATAATACGCCGAGCCGACGTTTTCCATCAAGCGGTTTCTAGCCTTCAAATAAACTGACCTTCGAACCAAAAGAACCGAATCCCTCCCTGGGGCCTTTGTGCAGGGAGTTGTAAGGCTGGTCACTGACCTATAGAATGCCGCAATAGATAGCGTGAACAGGTGGTTTTGATTGTTCAGTGCTTTGCTAAGGGCAGTGCGGAGACTGGTTCGCGCTCCCGCTGCGGGTAATTTCGAAGCAATTCACAATACTGCCCGATGCCTGGAAATTATTATTCAGCCAGGCATTTTCGAATTCTAATAAATATGCAACATCACCCTACAATTACCCCACATCACCTGACCTTTGCCGCATTCGATTGTAATGAATCCGATTTAGGCTAAGCGGTTGAATTGTTTATTGTTACTAAATTTTAGGGCATCCGAATATAAAGAGTCCCTATACACCATTTCCTCACTTAGCACCCTGGCGAGAAATGCAGTCATTTTTCACGGGGTGCAATTTTCCGTAAAGTTCTAGCTCTGCACCGAGAAACGGAGGGAAAGGTGTTATGAAAACGCGCGGGAACGTCAAAACGCCGAGCTCTGGTTGGTATGAATAGTGGGTAGACATAAAGTTCGCTGTCTTTGTCTCCACTGCCCTCGTCGATCGAACGCGAGAGCCAAACACCGCACGCCTGCGTTCCGCGTTGGAACGCCTTCGACGAGTGCAATGGAGACCAAGGCAGCGAGCGTTACGCCTACCCCTATTCATACCAATCAGAGCTCGGCGTTCTAACGTCCCCTCGCGCTCATCTCCTCCTCGCTCCAAGTTTATCGACGCATTAGTGCATTACCTTCTCTATACCGGCATAGAAAGGTCACTACCCTGCACCCTCGCTAGCTCACTGTACCTTGTACCATCACTGAACTCGGCGTCAACTATTCCGTCCTATCTTGTAAAAAGTAGCGTAGCTCCGACAGAGCTCAGGCTCTGTCCAAGCTATTTGCGCCGCTAATTAAGACGCAAGATGAAGCCACCTGCTCTCGTAGCAGGGCGGAGCTGCAGCACTGCAGAAGCTACGCTAAACTTGACAGTGTACACCACAAGAAAAAAGATTGTCGCAAGGGACTAGCGGCAGCATTTATTCTCCGAACTCCTAGTTGCTCCCTGAAAAGACGATCTAGTTCAAACTAGGTACGTGTGCAAAATCTGGGAACTTACTGCACTCGACTGGGACTAACCGAGAAGCGAGCAAAACCCGTCATTAATCCTTCCCAGACAGGGTGCACCTGCATGTTCTAGTTCCCGAAGGCAAACAGAACGCTCGCCAGGAAGACAGCTGATATTTCCCTTGTCGTGGAGATCGGCGCGACTCGGCCCAGCACAGCTGAGAGGGAAAACCAAACTCGGATGAAACTGGTGATTTTTTTTAATGTGCAATGATCGTTTAGACATTACAAGGTAGAGCTTCGCGTGCTGTGTGAATACGAGTTGGCGAATTTTTGGACTCGCAATCACCCAACTATCTCGTCATAATGATGCGCTGACATCTGACAAGCCCCACTGACGTAATTTGCCCTCGCCCAAACAATGAGCATTGAACTAAGAGCCACACCTCCAAATACTAACACTTTCTTTTCTTTTTATTTTAAGGAAAACAAAACGTTAGGAGTTTGTAGAATACGCGCTTTCAACACCGGAGTCTCACAGTCAGAGTAAATGGCCGCCTCCATCGCTAAAACTAAGTTACTGAAAACGAGTCGAGACTCGTCTCTGCGTCTCCATGTGACCAACCCTTCTGGTAGTCCTATGTCGAACTCAAAATCCACAACGACACACTTGATGCACTGTCCGTTCCACTCAAAAGGCACGTTCAGGAACAGTATCCAGACGCGTTCATGCCATCCTCGTCGCTGTTTCACGTAACATCCCAGATGAACAACGATACATTACGATCCCGTGCCCGTAACAAAACGGATGCAGAATAAAAAAACAAACGCCAAGAAAATTGTATGAAAAAGAAAAACGTTTTTGCTCTTACGGTTTTCGACCGGCGTGTTCGAAATGGAGGAGGCCTTGTCCCGTTCTTGGGGCCTTGGGCCAACACCTCCTTCATAACAAAGCCGTAGTACTTATAAAAATGTCGTCAGCGAAGGCCAACGTTGATCACCGATTGGACACGACGATTGCGTCAACGTTCGGCTCAAACTTGACTCGGAGCCGAGCGCTGACGCAGCAGTCGTTTCCAATCTGTGGCCTGCGTTGGCCTGCGCTGGTGACGCAGAAATGTCAACACTGTGGCCTTGTCTTCTAGGTGGTTTTGCTTGGGCCTCATTGCTGTGTGCGTGTGTTCTGTGTAATCCGACGGGGAAAAGGACTTTTTTCGTGCGCGCTCTTCCCTTCCCTCCCCCACCCCCTCCCCCGTCTCCCCCGCACTGTCTTTCTTATGCTCCTCGCTCAATGCATCGAAAAAAAAAAAAAGGGGGGGGGGGCGGCCTTTCTCAGAAGCTGGTCGCCCCGTTTTTCCTTCCTGCGTCGTGTCCGATCATTGCAGGATCCGGTTTGGATTCGCGGTTCTGCAGCACAGCACTTCATCTGTTCTGTAGTCACAAGTCACCCGATAAAAGTATGTCGAAGTACTTCTGTTTATGGTGCATTCATTACCTGCGGCTTCAAAAAGTCTCAGTTTGAGCGTGTTCTCGAGCTTGCAAAAGCACATGCCATGCTCTATTATTCTTGGCACCGTGGGTGCGGCTTCTGTTATGTAGCACACAGACCCGAGATTCAATCGTATGTGGTTACCTTATAAAAGCGAGCGAAACGCAAATTCTACAGAGGGCTTATGTTTTTGTGTTTTGCAGACCCTGGCGGGGGCCGCTTGACCATAATAGAGTAAACTTTCGCGTTACTAGCGGGAGCTCGTGCAGTCACTTTGAAGCATAGACTGAGCACATGCAGGCTTGGTCTGTAATTCGCAGCAAACGGTCTCCTATAAATCTAATATTGCGCTGGTCTGCTGTCAATAGATTGCATGTTATATGTGAACCATTGCAGCCTTTACGCAGCCTACTGGTTATTTTATTGTGAGTGGGCTATGTATCATAGGTTTGTGGAGCGATCCGGTATTTCACGCTGCCACTGTTACTGATAATTCAAATCCCTCGCGAACAGGCAAGAAGCTGCCGGTGCCCCAACAAACAGAACTTGAACCACCTCAGGTTTGGACAGACATCCCAGTGTCCAAGTCATGGTCGACGCAAGTGCACTCTTCGGAATTCAACCTTACCGTGGATTCTACCGCTCAAAAACTTCGACTTCAGTCATCCTTGAATGTAATGTGTATCTACGAGGCAATAAGGCTACGTTTAACGTGAACTGCACAATTTCGTTTGAGATTGCAGAACACTAGGCAACCAGTAGACATGCGCGAGGCTTGTTTCTTCAGTTCTGCTCAATTTGTGGGGCACAACTTTGAGTCCAACAGGACAAACAGCAAGGGTTCAACATTTAGTAGCTCGGGACCAAATAAATGTAAAGGATTGACTTTTATTCAAAGTGGCGAAGCAGGCGAGTTGGTTGATGACTTACAAAATTAAAAGCGCCAAGAATAGTCCTTTCCTTTTGTTAGCGCTTTTAATTTTATAACTTTAAGTCCCGGGGGTCTAAATGAAAGGGTGCAACATTTAGTCCCAGGGGTCTAAATGCAAGGGAGCAGAGGTTAGTCCTGGGGGTCCAACTTTGAAAGGCTAACGGTAGGGGAGCAAAGGTTGCTGCCGTCCCGATTAGTTCCCCAGGACTAATGGTAGTGTCAGCGCATTTAGTCCTCTGGGGGACTAAGTTGCGCTCGCTTTTTTCGTTGAGTGTAGCCCGAAATAATTGACGCCAAGGATAGGCCACTGAACCCTCAGTAAATAGTTCCGAAATTTCGCATTTTGAACGCTTAGCGCCATCGGCCTGGCCATGAGGTCGCCGATAGTTGCAGATGCCGGTGCTAATCGGTATCACCATCGGCAAATTTAGTTGATAGTACCATACTGTAATCTCGTACTCGTCATCACGGGAAATAAAGAGAGCGGTGTCTCGTCTCACGCTTGAATATTATTTCGACTGGGTGAGGGGAGAGGCACAAGCAGGGCAGTGCCAGTCACGGATTCGGAAGAATCTCTCTTTGTTTCTACCGAAACTCGACCACAGTGACAGCACCAACTCTTGAAAGCGGCGATATGGAGACAAAACAATCGCTTTTGGAAAGGCAAAGGACACTTCTTATCTCGAAGGGGACGCTACATGTGACTCGTGCCTGTGAGACTGACGATAACTGTAGGACCCACATGCCTCAGTGAAGGCCCTGCAGTTTCCTTGCGGAAGTACTGGAGCTATCGCCTTGTCAGGGACGACACTCGTGAAAGATAGCCGGCTCGTGACCCGCAGCACGGTTTCAGTGTTTTTTTTTATATTAAATTTGCGATTACAAAGCTGGTTGTCTTGTCCACAGCCTTGAAGAGCATTTGTTTTCGCAGGGAACTAATGGTTACTCTAGAGTTTCTGAACGAAATAAACACATTAATTCAAAGACGGTGATAAAAAATTATCCGTACTCCGGTTATGTTAAGTCTCATGTTGGTTGCAATGTTTTAACAATTAACGTTTTGCGTACGAGGTCGCTTTCTCTCCACTCACTGCTGCGCTGGTTTGAACGTCTTAGGCTAGTTCAGTTGAGGAGCTGTGGTGCGAGAAACAATGGCTGCAGCACTTGTAATTTGCAAGCGTGCCCAATTACATTCTTTGCCGTCTGGAGGCATGTATGGTTCCGGTATTTTGTGCCCAGTATGGAAAAAGTGTTTTGTCGCGAAAAAGTGTGTTTGAGTTTGTGTAGAAGTTCAAGAAAAGACGCACTTGTGTCAGCTAGGAAGCAGGGGTGTAGGACAAAATGGTCCCGGACGAAAAGGCGCCAGACAAGATGGTCCCGATTAAAATTTTTGCGAAAAACATTTGTAAGCATTTTCTCAGTCACGTGTGCGTTTTGTGTATCGCGATGTTGGCATTTTGGGCGGCTTCCCCGAAAAAACCTGTTCTGGCTACGGGTCTAGAAATACTTACTCACAAATTAAGCATAGGAAGGAGAAACAAAAAGTATTAATGACCGAGTATTAGGGTCGTTATTTTGAGAAACAAAATCGCAAATACGGCACATTGGGCGATAACGCTCTGGAATAAAGTTTTTTTTCTCCGTACCTATAAAAGCTAAGGTCTTCAATCCTTTCCAGTGTGTTGCCCTGCACATAGTTCATCTTTGCATAAAATATAGTTGTCCTGGTTAGCGGGAGAAATTTACAAGAATCGCTCACACAGGGGCATTTAATAAATATGCATTATTTTTACAATCATTTTTTAAAAAATACCATTTTTGATATTCTTTAGACTCTCCGAAATTAAGGATTATAATATATACTCGCAGAATTTGCAAAAACATAATGCAATATTTGTGTGGCTTCGAAGTTATAACGTGATTGCCAAAAAATGGGGCGTGCACGTAGCCGTTTTTCGCAATTTCATTATTATTAAAAAGCGTAAAAAATGCTATGGCATGGTCAGGGAAAGACAAATTGACAGCACAGAGGTGGACGGTAGTTTTGAAGGGAAAATTCGTGATACATTCTCGTACAACCGACCCAAAAATGCCCATGGGCCAGAGCGATGGAGAGGCTCCACCCTGTAACATGCTTCGCGGAGCCTGTTTCAATAGCCTGCGCGTAGTGTCCCCGTCTACGCGACGTAACGGAAGCAACCGGAGCGACTTTGCAAACAGATCAGCCTACAACCTCGGCGGTGACAAGATATAGACGCTTTGCACACGCGCCAGAATACAGCCGCCATTGCTGACCTTCTCTTGTCTTACCGAGCCAGTGGGCTTTGACGAGCCTCCACAGAGGCCTATGCTGGGAGAAGGATGCAGTCGGATCTAAAATGGCAATAACATGTCCTGCTGCGGCAATGATGGAGCGAAGTGATCAAAATAAGAGGAAATACAAACTGAAGGTCGGTTATGGCGGAGCCCATGCACAGCTGCTGCAAACAGTCTATAGACCGTTTTATCCTGGGTAGCGCCATTTTGAGAGCGAGAGAGAAAAGGGGAAAGGGGTAGCGGCGCTTTCCTCCTTTCTGGCTGTGTAGAAAGAGTGAAAGTCCCGGATGAGAGGCTTGGCCGGTGTTGGGTGTCTGCCGTGCCCCAACTTCGTTCGCGCTTTCTTTTCTGTTTTAAACTCGCAAACTTAATTAGAGCCGTGGTCTTTGATGGTGAGAGTTCCCCGGTCATCGGGACACCATTGCTCGGTGATTGGGTGCACTAATAAGGACAGAAAGCGGCGAATACTGTCCGAGGACCTATGTAGCTTGCATGGAATCCGGCAAGGCGAGTGCGGCTGCAATGTTTCTAAGCTCCATCGCTTTCCGTATGACTGGAAATGATGAACCATTCATCAATTTTTGCTTGCAATGGGCCTGTTTCAACGTAGCCGTTTAGTAGTAATCAACAAGCGATACACGAGACGAGAACCTCAATTAACTTTTGTAAACACCCGGAGCTGCTACAGATCGTTTTGCCGCGCTGCTTTTATCTTGCGTGTCCGTATTCCTATATTTCCTTGTGGATGAACGACGAAGACGTTCTAGATGTACTTATATCGAACCGCCGAAAACCTCAAGGCAGCCACGAATTATTTTACTATTTGATGCAATATTTTGAGTACCAACCTCCAATTTCTATCGCTGACACGTTCGCTGCCGCTGTTCTCCCCGTCGCCGCACTGGCGGATGCCATTACTCGAACAAAGAAACGTGCCCACTGGGCTCGAAAACGCAGATCGCAACACACGAGACGTACCCTGCAGCGACTATCCAGCGCTTCAAAGCGCCCAATCAACGGAAACAACCCACCAGCGCCACTCCAAGGAGCGCTTTTGCCGGCTCTCTGGTATCGCGCAGGAGATCGCGATTCAGGAAAACCGATAGAACTACCTTTTCAACAATTTATAGCCTCACCCGGTGGCAGAAATGAGCCTTCAACTAAGTGTTGTAGATGATAAAATTGAGTCAGTCACCACTGCAAATTATTAATATTAAGACAAATTCAGTTACAAAATTTTACAAGCTGAAACAGCAATTATCACGAGAAAACTGGCACGCACCTTGCGAGCGTACCCCATGTTCATCGGCCGTACAGGGTTCGGTGCGCGCTCCATCACAAAATGTTCCGAGCACAGTCGAGAGGATGGCGTTGAGGAAACGTTTTTCGGTTTACGGGCGAAATCCATTGCCGCCGAGACCGGGGTCATGTGGAAAGCGATGGACCTTAAAAACATTGCAGCCGCTCTCGCCTTGCCGGATTCCGTGCAAGCTACGTAGGTCCTCAGACAGTGTTCGACGCTTTCTGTCGTTATTCGTGCACCCTACGACCGAGCAATGGTGTCCCGATGACCGGGGAACTGTCGCCATCGAAGCCCGTGGCTCTAATTAAGTTTGCGAGTCTAATACAGAAAAGAAAGCGCGAACGAAGTTGGGGCACAGCAAACACCCAACACCGGCCAAGCCTCTCATCCGGGACTTTCACTCTTTCTACACAATCAGAAAGGAGGAAAGCGCCGGGCCCTTTCCCCTTTTCTCTCTCGCCCTCTTTCAGTAAAACGGTCTATAGGAGGTAGGGCGCGGCAGAACCTGAATCTGCGCCGCCTGTGAGCGCCAATAGATCCGCCGCCGTGGAGGGCCGCACAACGCAAAGAAAATAAATATACTGAAAAAACAAAAAATTCCCATTTCGTGAGATTGTCTGTGTTGGGCGTTTTCAGATAGGATCAAACAACTATGTCCAATCGACTTTTTTTTCCTTTTTTATTTTTACCAATGATATTTTACTTGTGAAACCGCAAAAACATATTCGAACTTTTTTCGGGGGAAAATAAAATTTCTCTTGGGGAACAAAAATGAAAAAGTGGCTGTCTGTGTACCAGCAAGTTATTGCAACTTGCGTGAAACCGTCCCTTTGGTTATTTATAAAATAAAAACTGTTATCGCCTTAAAATAGAAAGCGCGCAAAAACAAGGACGAAAAAGAGAGGACACGTACGACAGACAAACGTGTGTCTGTCGTACATGTCCTCTCTTTTTCGTCCTTGTTTTTTGCGCGCTTTCTATTTTATCATGAACTGCTACAAACTTGCCCAACCTTCAATCCTGCTGTAGGTTTATTATTTTGTTTTGTGCAGAGACTGTACACAAAATAAAAAGATTACTAAACGATTCAGAGCTTTATGGATCCGGATCTTAAAAAAGGCTGGAAATCCAAATTTTTCAACATGATTTGGACGCGTTCGTTCAATATTCGCATAAATTTTCATTGAAATTGAAAACGATAGCCTTTCTAAAAAACTACACTGAAATGTAGACAGATTGCCGATTTCGCAATAATTGGAAAATCAGGTAAAAATGAAGGCCATCTTAAGTTTTCTTCAGCTTTTTACATATCATTACATATATTGGCGGCACAGCGCTACAGTGTACTAGAATTCGGGGTGGTGTTTGGAACGGCGCGGCTCGGCAACGGGAGTTTGTCAGACTACGCGTATGGACAAAAATCGCGGCGCTGCAGTCGACAGGGCAGCAGAAAGTCGCTGCAGTCCGCACGTGCCGCCGCCCGTGCGCGTGTACGCGATGCACGCGCACAACCAGCACCATACTGACAATGCTGCCGCAAAGCCCTTTATGTAGAGAGTTTGGCCATTCGTTGGGAAGTATAGGAGGCAAATGAGGAGGCGTCAATGGCCGAAAGCGGGCTCGGCGTGTTCCAGGGCGTCTTCACAAATTCGAATGTGGCCAACCAGAAGCCGGAAATAATACCCTGGTGGTGGTCCCGAGAAACAAACCTAATAAGTGCGTCGGAGTAACTCTCGGTGACTGAAAATATGCTGCGCGTGATGTTTCACTCACGGTAATCCAAAATCATGGTAGATGGGTGCGACTAGCAAAACGATCGACATAATCCGTACGCCATGCGCCGAGGGCCGGGAATTCGCCGTCCGAGCGGCCACACTCTGTCCGAGAAAAACAGAGCTGAGCGGCGCATTCGTTTTTTACATCTTTCTGCATGATTATGATCGACACATCACGTGCTTACGGGCTTACTAAAACCATATACCTTTGTTTAAAACAGTTTCTTGCTACCACCGCTAGGGGATTCTATTATGTTTCTGGCTGGCCAAGAAAGCATGTCAAGCCCACTTTCTGCGTCTGGTGGACGCCCTGGCTCTACCCGCGCCTCCCATTCACCAAACTCTCTGTATGCACGGCTCAGTGCTGCCGATGCGCCAGTGTCGACATCTATTGCGATCTAAACCACATGTCTCACGCCAGGCACGTAGCCAGGATTTTGTTTCGGGGGGGGGGGGGGGGGCCGCCCATGACAAAATGCTGTATGAGGGGGAGAAGGGAGAGGAGGTCCCAGCAAAATAGAAGATTTCGGGGGGGGGGGGGGCCCGGGCCCCATGGGCCTCCCCCTGGATACGTGCCTGTCTCACGCGAGCCACTCCGGTCCCAACACTATCCCGTATTCTAGTACACTGCGCAGCACTACACTGTAGCAGCACTGAGCTAGATTTCAGGCGCCTTGTTTTTCGCAGAAGGTGGCGGGCAAGGCACGTGTTTCGAGCATTTCCACAACAATGAATGGCGCCACTTTTCCCAGTATAGAGGGGCTTTAATCTCACCGACTCATTTTCGCTCGAAAAGTAGCTCTACCCTGTTAACGGACGACGTGCGAATCGCTCGTTCTAACGAACGTGTTTTTCTTAGCTCCGCCGACATATATTTATAACGCCGAGTTTAAAAGGCATTCGCGCCCCGGAAAAGGGCCCCATGGATCAAGGGGAACCCTCCTCCACCCTCCGACCGTCGATTTGGGATCCGGGAGGTACCAGTTTGGTGAATATGGACCCCGAGACTATGGACACCTCGCTAAACCTAACGTCTGGAATACGAGGCACGGAAAGTCAGGCTGCCGCTACAGGGACAAGGACCCATCGACGGAAGGCCTTCAAATTATACTGGACCAAAACACCCTCGGCAAATTGAACGAAGGAGTTGCGAGGGAAGATATCGGAAGGCTCTTTGTAAGCTTCTTGACCTACCTCGCTACCGCACAGCAAGAAAAAGGTGCGCAACCAGCCGCAGCAGAAAAGGTGAGCTCAAACCTTGGACAAGAATATCCAACGATAATTCAAGCAGCACAATTGACAAATACCCCGCTAAAGATCCAGAATGGTAAACCTAACGGGACAGAAGCCACCCCCTTGCCGGAAAATATGAAGGACAACTCCTGGACACCAGTCCAGAACAGGCGCCGCCGTAAACGCTTGCTGACGTCAATCGGAGAACCTGAGAAGAAAGCCGCTGCTATGTCCATCGTCGAGAGGCCAGAGAGTAAAACTACCAAGGCCATTGTCCTTAAGCCGGTATGTAAGGAAGCAGTAAATGGCTTCAGACCCAGGGACATCAGGCAGGCCGCGGAAACGGCAGGAATCGAAAGCCAAGAGGATTTCAAAATCCAGTATCAGACAAAGACCAACACTATTACGCTCACTACGCAAGAAGAAGGCACGGCAGAAAAGCTGCTATGGCTTAAGGCGATAAAAAAGAACAGCAAGCAGTATACAGATTGCCCCTACAGAGCAATAGATAAGTACCAGATCCGCGGCGTCATATTTACACCTGGGGGACAACAGCGAAGAGACACCAGAGACGTTGCTCGCAGACATGAAGTGCGACAAGGCAAGGATTATCGCCGCCCGACTTATGGGTAAAGGCACAAGTGCGGTGTTAGTTACCTTCAAGAGGTTACAAACTGCCCAAGAAGGTCGTCTTCTGCCAAGCAATCTTGAGCGTGAAAGAATACCGCCCGCGCCCGATCGTGTGCTTTAGCTGCCACGAGCTCGGGCATAAGGCGGATGTCTGCCCTCGCAACGAACAAAGGTGCGGTCAGTGCGGGAACGTGCACGAAGAAGGAATGGACGACTTCGACCGGGAACCAAAATGTTCTAACTGCAACTGCCCACATCCGGCCATCTGTAACGACTGTCCAAAAAGAAGAATTCCCGACAAAAAGAAGATGACACCCAAACCTCCGGCGCAGAGTAAAGAAAGTTACGCTGCAGCTGCCAAGTCCATCACGGAGCGACCCAAGGCATCGGAGAAAACGATCAAGACGAGCTTCCCACATGGATACCGGAATGGGCGATATCTACAGAACAACAACAGCCAAGCCAGCAGGCGTCAGACTTCGACGCCGAGAAAGAGATGAATAAACTCAAGAACGACGTACACATCGGCTTAAAGATGATCATCTAGGCCATCGGAAAGATCAAGAAGGAGCTGGCGTTGCTGTGCCATGAAAAATAACTCCCATAGCAGTACAGGACAGGCCACCACGGAACAGACCCGCATTGTCCAATGGAATTGCTGCACATTTTCGACTGAACGCGCAGAGCTCAGGTTGAGATTCGAGAGACAGCCCCCGCCGGATGTACTCCTTCTTCAAGAAACACCAACCCTGAAGATAACGTTCCCCTGCTATAGTTTCTACACGAGCCCAACCATAGTAACTACCCCAAGACCGAGCGAAAGGAACCCTCAGAGGAAGAAAGGCTGGGCAGCAGTAGCAGTCCTGCGGCACATACCACATGGCCAGCCCGATACGGCGACACTTTGCACTGGCAACACAGAAGTGGTAGCCGTAAAGCTCAGTCACAAACGGAAGAGGATGACTTTTGCATCCGGCTATTCGCAACGCAAGCCCGCCGCTCGCCCTCTCGCAGACGAACAGAGAACCAGAGGAGCGGGGACGGCAGCGGCGGCGGCGGCGCAGAAACGGTGACAGGGACTGTCGGCCTTGATACGTTAAGCCGTTTTAACGAAAATAGTGAGCGCGTTTAAATAGGAATTCTAGTGCATCGCCTTGCAACAGCGTTGCACGAAGGACCGGGATGTCCAATTTCATTGGGGACTTCTCGGATATCGCATACGCTGCGGATTTCTGATCTTGTGCATGGCCACCAGCTCAATCCGTGCTCAACGTGACAGTGGCAAACGCTCCCGCTAATAATGTAGAGCTCTATATAGTACGGTCTACGAAAAGTCTATTCTTGACCAGAAGTAGAAGAAAAACTCGTCGCGCAACGCTACGTCGAGCAATACACATCGGGAATAGGTTTGCGTTTAAAGGCCGTTGCAAGGAACATGACCATTTATTCCAAGCACTTTACCCGTACTACCCATACTTCCTTTCATAATACCCGTACTTTCTTTCAGGTAATTACAAAGCAAATAAAAAATGCTTGAAGCATATTAAGCCCGTCTGTGTTAGCCAACCGTTCGTGTCGAGGGCTTTTAACGAACAGTTGTGGCGAGAGGGGCCGCAACGTTGCAAATAACAGGGTACAAAAAATGTACGGTATAATAAGATATTTATTTTGATAGAGAGAAAAAAAACCCTAAACACGCCAATTATGTCAATAGGCAGTTTTAGCATAGCATACGACAACCCTAAACTTCAGTTGGACATATACAGCCCACTTACGTTCAACCGACGCTACCAACAATCACGAGCGGCTTGTTAGCCGAGTTGTACAACTTATAAAATAGCTTAAGTAAGTGTAAATAACTGTAAAAAGAAAAGTAAACGGGGTTTTCTTGGCCCTCTGCAAAAACTCGGTAATTTTTTCTTTGTATTTTTGACGCGTACTTTAGCTCTTCAATATCTTAAATCGCACCGTCATCAAGCCTCTCGTAAAAGTTGGGGCCGTCAGTATGACGTCAGTGCGCTGCACGGCAAACTAAAGTTTTGGGGTGGCGTATATGTGGCAAGGGATGTAAGGACTACAACCTTTTTTTTTTTAGAGTGAAGAGCACGGCAACGCTTTTGGCACGTGCTGAGAATTGGGCTTCAAGGGCTCAGCGCGAGCTTCCGGTTGTAATGCTACACCGCACGGTAGCCTGTGGTAATAAACTTTCTAACGATAACCATAGAGCAGTTTGATCACGTGTTGCAATACACTAAAACCGAGACGGTGAGCAGAGAGTTGTGAGCCTGTGACACGAAGACACCAATACTGTGAACGCTGCCCTTCCGATCCTTGACGGTCACCGTTCGCGGCTCACTTTTTAGAGCACTAATGGCCAGGCAAAGCGCAAACATGATATCTTCATCACCCTCAAAAATATTATGCCTCAAACAGTGACATGGCCGGTGCTTAAAACGCGCTCACCCGCCCCAAAGCTTCGCAAGTTGAGGTTTCTGCAACTTTCAAATATCAGCATGCTCGTTTTCCTAACGTGCATCACCATCTCCGTCACCTGGATATGCTCCCTCCCTAACCACTTCGCATTTGTAGACAAAGAAATCATTTTAGCGCGCTACCAGCGTCAGCGAGCAGGCGCACGGGAAATCCTGTAGAATCTATCCCCGTCTCTTGCGCTATCTTGGAACGACCGCCCGCCACCTATAGGGCGTTGGAGTTGCGAATATAAGACCAGGAACGGCAACGGAAGATGAAAAGGAAGCAACGGCATGGATAGCCGTTGCTTCCTTGGTCGGAGGAGGTCCGACCAAAGTGCATCTCTGAGTGCATTGATAACCTTCAGGTTCCGAAAAAAAGGGGACCAGTGGGAGCGTTTAGGCCCTTGGTAGACTTCATGGCCACTAATGGACTACGTGTCCTGTTATCTGATAAGGAAGGACAATTTGTAGTGTTACCTAGTGGCCCGTACAACGAAAGGTTCATGGCAGTTATAGAGAAAATTTTTGACCCGTGCGAGTCACCCTGAAGAAACCTCGAGATGAAGCAAAAAAATCTCTGTGAGCGGCTAGCGTTAACCCAGTATAGCGCGAGACACATGGACGGCAGAATCGTCCGATCCGACGTCCGATCCGACAGTCCGAACGCCGCTCCAAATTGCCGCACGCGACAGTTTGAGACACAAGCTTCCGACCTTGCATGCGACACGACGATCATTTCGGCTCCGCCCAGGAGATCCAAGCACTCCAGTGAGGTCCGCGTTCATAGATCTCTGGTCCCAGATTGACGGTTTAGCTCTCACGAGCGAAGTTAGGAGCTCGTTCTCGCTAGCGCGTGCATTCTTTGCCGGGGCCATCTTTTTTTAATGATTCAGCGGGATCCACGCGTCCGGCTTCCCGTCGCCCGCCCCGTTTTCTTATTCCTCCCGCCAGACCCAGTACGTCATCATGACGTTCCCGCTAGCTGTGTTGTCATTGGCTGGACGCTTCTGACAGTCCGTCCGCCGTGCGAAACTATCTGGCACGTAAGACGCACGTCTGAAGCGACCAAATTTTTTGGATCAGACAGTCGTACTGCCGGATCGGACGTCGGATCGGATGTATTTTTCGCGCATGTGTCTCGCGCTTTAGCCGCAAGAGTTGGGAAAGCGAAGCGTTTACATCTGGAGGTCTTCTTCAGCGTAAAGACACATAAAGAAACCTCTTTATTTAAAGCCATTGTCACAAAAAAGGGATCGTTGCAAAAGCAAGTTGCTTCCTATCTCCGAAACCAATTGTCCGCTTTAAGTATTAGAGACCCCTTCCGGGTTGTCAACTCTGAGGAGATAGGGAATATCTCCAGTTCGGGGGTCCTTAGAAGAGAACTGCATTCAGCATTGATCTGGAGAATCTTTTTTTACTCCTTACCACATGACCTACTACTGACCTCGATGTTGAAGTCTATAGAAGCCAATGGAGAGCTCACTTTCCGAAGTTCCAACGGGGTACTCATTGAGAGCTTTTGGGAACTGTTACATTTCTCCTTGATGTCTATGATAGTTGGGTGGCGGGATGGGTGCCATCTGCAGAGGTCAGAAGTATGTATCAGTTCCGGCGTCGCCCCAGTCATTGGTGACATTTACTTGGGAGCAGTGGGCTGTGCGATTGAAAGTGCGCTTGAAAGCAAAAAAATGAACAAGGTCGCCCGCTATGTTGATGACTTCCTGGTAATTTTTGAAGATGGCGGACGTATGGACATGGAAGTAGCAGACATTATGGCGACCTTTCCTGAGTACGGAGATGGCCTTAGCTTTACATTTGAGGTACCCAAAGAAAAGGTACTTCAGTTTCTGGACCTTTCGCTCCACCTGGGTGACACCCACATTTGTTGGTCGTAGAGCCCACGATCCAAGAAAAGCATTCTAGACTATGGCTCGCCCCCCTCAAAAGTCATCAAGAGGGGCATAGCTCTAACGTGTCTGGGCTCGCCACTAAAAAAGTCGTCTCCGTGCTATGTCAGCTAGCTTCAGTATACAAGTAGAGAGGCTAAGAAAGGCCGGTTATTTGTCTGCCCAATTGGCTGATGTGGCCAACACTCTGGTGAAGAAGGCAAAAGGCTTCCATTCAACAAGACCAGTGTCGAGAAAACAAGGCCACTGGTAATACCGTACCTACACAGGATGTCCCATAATTTAAAAAAAGTCGCAGCCCGCTATGGGGTCAGAGTAGTTTTTTCAGCACCACGAAAAATTAGTCAAATTTTTCCTAGAGTGAATGCGCATGCTGAGGGAACCACAAAACACACATGCACCAAGAAACATGCAAATAAATTCTTTCCATGCGCTTTGGACGCAGTATATAAGATACCACTTTCGTGTGGCAAGAGCTACATAGGCCAAACGAGCAGATGCCTCAATGACCCACTCCGGGAGCATCATTACTCCTTGAAGGCTACACTGGGCGGAATCTTCCAATCTATTGAAGGGAGTGCTAGTGCAGAGCATTATTCGGCGAGACCAACATCTTGAGGAAGAGCAAAGGCAAATTGACCCGCTAGCTACTGGAGGCCTTTCACATCGTCTGTTAGGACAAGAATTGTATTAGAGTAAAATCCGTAACGCTGTCAAACAAGGGAAGAGAATTCCTTCAAAAGAGAATGAAGCGCCCGCACAAGCCTAGATGAACGAGTTACAATCATTCACGGGGCTGATGGTAGATGCACAAGCCCGCGGCGGATCATTTGTTTTGTTTTCTTTCTTTTCTTGTTAGTAAATATAGTTAAGAGTTGCCCTCTTGTCTTTCCTGTTCTTCTTCTCTATACTTTGCGCGCTAAATACATAGATCTGCATTGTTGCAATCGGCATATTTCACCATGAAAATGTCTTCCCTTCAATGTCCGTCGGGTGCCATCATGCACCACAGTCACAATGGATCCTTAACAAACCTGCGCGCCACCAAGTAGCTGCTGCGCCAACAGTCCAGATCCGCCATTATCTGGGCACGCACTCTAAACATGTATTGCACGTGAGGACTCCGTCAGCGTTCGGAAAGGACCCTAGTTCACTCGCACATTTCGTTCCCAAAAAATGCCAGCAGCCAACTTTGCTCGACAGGGACTTCAAAAAAGAGCAGTCCCGTGTTAATCCACGGTACAGTCACAGCAATAGCTGCGACACGTCACGGCGAAGTGGTTGGGCATCAGCCAACATTATTACATTAGCTAAGTTATGGAAGTGCTCATAGACGCTGCATGCACGAGCAGTACCTGCCTCACTCACAACGACTTGCCTCCCGTCGTTCGACGCACCGGACGGCAGCTTTGGTAACTGCAGTGTTTTCAATGGGACACGTACATTTCGATGCGCAGCGTCTAGATGGCGTTCCACCGTATTCTATCGAACACACAGTTCGTAAACGAAAATCTAGATGGCGCTCCGAACGACGGTAGGCGGACTGAAGTGAGTAAGAGGGTACCCCTTCCGCGGGAGTTCCACGAACTGAGGTAATCTATTAACGTTGGCATAGGCGTTCGCGTTCACGCACCGTGCGTGAACGAAAGCGTTCCGTACAAAATGAACATCTTACCATTTTGTCGCGAACCCTACTGTTTTTTTGTTCCGGATCGCGTGAAAGTACATCTCCCGGCAGAGAGCTCTTTGCATTGACTGCTGCGGCGGCATTTTGTTATCGGATATTTCTTTGTACCTTCCAGAAAGCGCGTACAGTCGGCATCGGGTACTACAAAATAATGCCATTACCCTAAACAGGACATTCAGGCAGTCTACTCAAATCTGTGGCGTAGCTTAGTGGTCAGGCGACAGCGTCACACGCAGTGAACGTAAGATCGAATTCTATTGGAGGCGGCGTTCTTTCTTTCAAGGATTCGGCAACATTGACGACGGACGCCGAACCCCCCCCCCCCAGATACGACAATACACACAACGGACGTGTACCTTTCCAGTGGTAGGAAGTGCACATAACAGCTATCGATGTGAAAGGCTCGATTCAGAGCACAAAAGGGACAACAGAACATGTGCTGCACACAGTGCATCCCTATGAGCAGTGAAACCGTTTTTCTTGAAACTGCCTCGTAGCCATTCCCTCACTGCCGCAAAACACCGTCATGTGCCAATACAATGCCTGTGTGACGTCACCGATTTTTGTCAACAACTATGAGGAAAACAAAAACGACAGGAGAAAAGGGCAACACGTGTTGAACCAGATTTATTTCTCCCAGATTATCGTTACAGGCACAAAAGTTATGTGACTCGCCGTCCAATCCAAACTTGAAAGTGAAAACAAAAACCAAGTACAAACTAAATACAAAAAAGGGCGTCTCTTAACCGCACTTTTGTATTGTTCTTTGGCATACTCTCATCAAGGACACGCACCTTTTTCGTTACCTCGCCCGTAACCAAATTGCACAGCGCTGTAACTGTAGCTGTCAAAAATTAAAGTTGCTGCGAATGCAGCTTCTATAATGTTACAAAGCGAGCAAACACTTCGTACGGAAAAACCTGGGTCGTTGTGGTTTCTTATTTTCGATACAAGTACAACCTAACTACTCCGTTTCACCGCAACTTGGCAAATAGCGAGTGCTAGGGCCCTAGCAAGTCAATAGGAGTATCGGAGCAGGAGCACGAGCTAAAGTACCATCGGAGAGCACTCGTCATGTAGAAAACTGTTGCTCCGATTGACTCCAGGGGACCGGTGTATTCGCTCTCAACCAAGTTACACAAAAAGGGAGTATAGTCGCGTGTGTATAGAGAAACGCAAAATTTAAAATTCAACAAACACTAATGTATAATGAATACTGCCAACAAATCGAGTCCTCCTCGCCGCCCATTACACAAAAACTCGCTTCAAGCACGCAATATTCTACAGTGAGAGGGAGAGAAAATCCGTGGCACAAACACCAGAAGAAGTCAAATGTTTCAAATGCCAGCACAGCGAGTCTTCACAACGTTATTTCGATGCAATATTCAAACGAGGGAGATTCGATGAATGACTCGAAAACATAGCAATTCTTCTATTCCGGCTGTCTTTGAACTTTTGAGGCGTTCCGGGTACCTTCAGAGCGACATTAGCGCGCTGTCCTGCCTCGATGGTGCGAGCAACTAAGCTGCCCACGTGTAAGAAACCGCTTTAAGTGGTTACAACACCAAATACTCCGTTCCAAGAGGTAGCCAACGCCAATATTGATCCGCGATTGTGGCGATTGCTCGCTGTCAAGCATATGATTACCCAAGCGATGAAGCTAACAAAAAAAATAGGATCTGCTGGCAAAACAGATTGTGACCAGCAAAACCAAACACCAAAATATAGACGTTATAAGTTATTTCTTTGCTGGCCTTTATCCTTTGTAAGCCTCGAAGAAGAAAAAAAGCTTTAGGGACAAAAAATGGAAATCGCCACTTTCGATGTTCTCCAGCTCAACATAGGATATTGTCACGAATGACAACTGATGAGGCGGTGATAACAAAAGAAACTAAACGTTTAATGGGGCGAAC